>JAECUM010017644.1:0-70284 GCA_016617855.1 Megalonaias nervosa
AGTAAGATAGAGTCATGTATTTATGTTTACAGATAGAACTTACTTTGATACAGACATGAGGAAACCATCAGTTGATCCACGCTGGAAAATTTTTCTCTTTGTATCGGTGAATGTTCGTACATCAGTCTCTTCTTCCTCTCCAGACAAGATGAAATGGACCTGTAGCAGAAAAACCCAGAATGACAATAACCGTAGATCTACAGATGCTTTTAGTCACAGAGTGACTGTCCAGTCTACCAAGCTGCATTGAAATCTATTCACCAGAACTTAAGTCATCATCCAGAAACCAAAACAGATGCCTTCTCACCTGCCTGGATGGACAACAGTACACTATAATACCCCACAACCTTACAGGGTATTGTAAAAAATCTAATTGTTGCAGTCAGGAATTTAACCAAGTTTGTCTGTCTCAGTCAGATACACATACCACTAGACCAGCTAGGCAGGTTATTATGTAATACCTGTCACAATACATCATGCTAAAAATACAAATTTGACTCCCAAATCCCCTGACACAGACCTGTTTCAAAAGCCACGATTTTCAGTAATCTCAGAAAAAAAAGAAAAAAAACTGAGAGAGAGTTCCTGACCACGTCAATATAACATGTAGTATGTATGAACATCAAACAATACTGCTTTGAGCTTATATGAAACTATCATCAGGGCAGGGCAGTTTATACAGCTAATTGTCATCAAGGCAAAAGGGAAGGCAGTGACAGAGATAACCACCATTTCACAGATTACTGAATTGGCTCACAATTGCTAGGGTTATGTTCTATACAAATCCTTGGAACACTGCTCTGGTAGGTCCCATTAGGCTTATTTGTGTAGGTAAACTACACTAAGTGGAACAATCAAATTTGTTGAAGTTAATTAATCAAACAGATGTATGTTGAAGAATAAAAGTTATTACATAATAATGCATAGAATGAGAATGTTTACAGCATTTGTATTAAAGATTATTGGCAAAATTTTGATCATCAGCAAGATTTGTTTGCAGCTGGATTTTACTCCATATATAAAATACACAACATGTTTTTTTTTGGTTGTCAGAACAGTGGACAGGTGTGGTTCATTTTGAAGGCAAAATGTCAAAACAAACAAACAAAGCCCAGCAAAACTAAATTTTAAAACTCCTGGTTGATAGAGTTTTACTTGTAAAGCACAGAATCATGGTAAATCATGAATGCAGAGATCAAACCAAAACATGAACATCATCTTTAAACAATCATTGATAGACCATATTACTATAGCTGAAGTAATTTTCTGCAATTTTATTGCAGAGCACAATCTGCCATTTTCAGCTGCAGATGACTCTTCAGGCCTCTGTTCCTGGATAAAGATTTCTCACCCATGCAACAGAGAAATCTACCTGTTTTGCTAACCTTACATTTCCTATCTCAGTCTTGTTATCTCAGACCTGTCATCTCAGTCAATGTGTGCATGTGCTAGGAATTAGTTTTAAAGTTGAGCTATTTGACAGAGGCAATACACAGGCAATACACATAAATGGCCACACAAAACCAAACTCTCTCAAGTGCTACTGCAAAGCTGGCAAAAACCAAAAATGTGTTATGTCAGACTGGTTTCTTCTTTGTGAAACACCCACATTTGACCAGTTGAATTAAATATAATAATGTTGGTTTTGTACCAAGACAAGGAAATCCCAGTCATGGGGTTACATTATTTGTCTCCCGATGAGGCTATGCCTCATGGGGAAACAAATAATAAAACCCCTTGACTGGGATTTCCTTGTCTTGGTACAAAAACCCAACATAAATTCTATTAATCACTCAGTAGCAAAAGGACAAAAACAATGAATATCATAAATAATGCAACTGCACCAATATTGGACAATCAAGTAACTGAGTTCAGCTAAATTAACAGATTTTTGGTCTTTCCACTTTTCATTTTGGCAAGCTGGTTGTTTTGGTGTCTCCATTTCATTATAATTGGTTTGATTTGTCTTTTGTTTTCCAACAAATATCCAGGCCAGTTAATTGATTAAACCCTGAAACTGGCTTGGGTAAAAAGGGAATTCTATCCAAAGGCAATGCCAGTACCCCTTTGCTCTACAACATTAATTTTTTTAATCGGTTTTGGTAAATAATATTAGCATGATTATTTTAGCTCAGTAAATATGTACTTATTTAAGGTCACTTACATCAAAGCAAACTACCACTTCATTATTCTTGAAACTATATTTTCAAAGCATTATTTCTGATACATCTTTATCTTATTTTAGAGCCTTTACTGCAGTGGTGCCTATGACTTGAAACCAAAAGATGTACCCGTTCACTGCAAGTTAAAATCTTAAATGTACATGCAGTGATATAATGATATAAACAAGGTCCCCCTAGATACATTTGTTTGCCAAGTCTGATGATGATCCCATAATCAAAACAAGAAATACTAGCCTTTAAAAACACTTGAATCAACATGTTAATGCCAGAAGGATTGAGAGACAGATGAAACTATGATCTCTATGTCTTAGCTTTGCAAGATAAAAAAGAAAGATGGATCAGGTAGACAAGCAGACATACATTAGCATACATATGCTGGGTAGATATATATACTGGAAAGCAGGCTGTTAGGTAGGTAAACACATAGACAAGAGAATACTGTTATAATAATTTTGAGACAATGAATTACACTCGCATTTTGTGACATTCATAGATATAATTGATTTGAGTATGTATGGGTGACTATCATACCTTGGAATGTGTGCCAGCATCTTTCCTCATGCCTGTGCTGACCATGACTTCATAGTAATACTTGTCTCTTGGGTCATTGTCCAAAAGAGGGGCCAGCCCCAACTGAAACAGGTAAAATAAGCATCTTACAAGAAATCCTAAGCAATTAAAATAGCAATAGGTCCGGAATATTGACTAACAATTTTTAAAACTTTTTAATCTTAATCTGACACCAATTTTGTTGCCATTTATCTTTTTTTTCAACTAAATTGCCACCTAACTAACTTTACCCATGTTTCTTCCATAACTGCCCCTGTGTTCTATAAATAAAAATCATGAGGAACCATGTTATTAATCAGCTGATAATGTCCTTGAATTCAGGATGGAGCATAATTGTAGTGTGTGTGTGTGTGTGTCTGTATGAATGCATGTAGTTTAATGGCAGATTGGCACATTTCTGGCTATACAGAGCTGAGTAAGCTTAGGTATCCAAAAAGGCAAACAAAACAAAGATAATGGGTGAAAAAATGAATAAAATTCCTAAAATAGAGAGACAAATTCTTGATATAAACCACACACAACACAAATGTAAACAAAAATTCTGACCTTGGCTAGGTCCTGTTTGTCTTGGTGTCTGGCCCAAATCACAGCTGCTATGTACACCACTGTGATGACCATCATAGTAACATAAATTGTTGGGTTCTTGTAGAAGTCCATATTGGAGAAGACAAAGTTCCAGTCAATGTTGTTTGGTGCCACTGCCCAACCACCAGCAAATGTGGTCAAGTGATTTGTATAACAATGAGTTCCTCTGGTGGATGTCAAAGGTCCGACCTAAAATCAGACATTCCTTTTTATGCTACAAGTAAAATTGCATATTAATTCACTAAAGTTTGTGTATTTAGATAAGAAACAAACAAGATTATACGTACCAGGGCAATATGCCCACCCCATGTTTAATAGTTCTCTATGTCGGCACTTAGCCTCTAGTTAACTCTGGAGATTACTGAACAATGGCTCTCGATGACCTCAGTCTTTGTTGCATTCTTGTACTAAACTTAATATGCAGAAACTATTATGTTCTTATTTGACCTATCATGTCAATGACCTATGACCTTTAAACCCCAAAATTAACAGGTTTCTTTATTAACCTAAGTTTGAGCCATCACAAAGGAAATTACTCAATAACAGAAGTTATTCAGAAAATGTAAATTTGTCTTTGCACCACAATGATCCTGACCCTTTAATGCCCAAAATTAAAAGACATCTTTCTTAATTCAAGTACAAGCCAGCCACAAAATGTGTTCAAGGTTGGAGATCCAACTTTTCCCTCCAAAACTTATAGGATTCTTTATTACCCCAAGTACAGACCATCTATAAAGTTTGGTAACTGTAGAGTGGAGAACCAGAGTTACTGTGCAGAGATGATTTCTCTTCTTTCACTCCCAGTGATCTTGACGTTTGACCTTTTGACTACAAAAGTCTTGGGATGGGAAAAATAGTGACTGTGTTTCATGTCCCAAGACTTATATGCAAGTAAAATATGACATTTTAGGTGTCCCAACACTTATAGACAAAAACTGTGCAGACAAAAGGTCGCTTATGTCAAAGATAACTACCTTTGCATTATTATTGCAATTATTTTCAAAGCATTATTTCTGATACTTATTTATTGTATTTTAGATGTATTATTGAAGCTTAGTTCAGTGATGCCTATGATTTGAAACATAGACATGTACTTCATTCAGCACAAGTTAAATTTTCGATGTATATGTGGTGACACCATGATATAAACAAGGTCAATAAAAATGTGAGTCATGTACCAAACATTTTCATTGTTTTAATACTGGTACTGCATGTTAATGAGTTAGGTATTTAAAATTTTCAAGGCAGAAAATGTAATTACTAGCAACTTTCAACAATGAAATTATTCATATTTTAAATAGATAGAAAGAGTAAGAAAACTGCAGAAAATTAATATATTTATCAATTTTTCAACAAATGACAATCTGTTCAGATGCAGTAGCAATAACAAGATTTTCAAGCCAGCCACCATGATGGCCATACTGCATGTCATATCTGTACCATTTTCATTCAAGACCAACTAGACATCATATGAAGTCTCCCAGTGAAAACACAATGTCAGTATAACCAATTGTTCAGGATTAGTAGTGATAACAAGATTTTCAAGTTGGCCACAATGGTTGATATACTGTATGTCCAAAAAGGCATATCTGAGGGGCACTGTTCCAGTGAAATCCACATATTAATATGACCAATAATTCTGGAGGAGTAGTGATAACAAGATTTTAAGACAACCTCCATGGCAGCTATATCTGAAACATGAGGGGCATCATTGTCATTTAGGATGAAAAAGACATCATAAGAAGTCTTATAGTGAAATTGCTATGTTGTTATGACCATCCATTCAGAATGAGTAGCGATAACAAGAATTTTTTCAAGATGGACATACTGGATGTCAGATCAGTGCCATTTTCATTTTGGACCCTTACCAGAAGTCTTCCAGTGAAAACCTCATGTCGATATGGCCATCCATTTAGGAGGTGTAGCAATAACAAGATTTTCAAGATGACCACTGTCATTTTTTATATCTGGGGCATCATATTCAAATAGGACCAGCTAGTCAAGAAGTATTTAAATGAAATGTCATTCTGGATGAGTAGTGATAACAAGATTTTTAAGATGGCCACCATGGCAAACCTATTGGATGTCAGATCAGCACCATTTTCATTTGGGATCAACTAAACATCATACTAAGTCATTTACTGAAACCCTGTGTCCATTTGTCCATCTATTCAGAAGCATAACAAGATTTTCAAGATGTTTGCCATGGCAACTATAATGAATGTCTAAGGTGCATCATTTTCATATAGGGCCAACTAATCCTAGGATGAATGTATTTGAAAGCTATCATAGCAATTCTCCCAGTTGTTTAGAAGAAATAGCAATAACCAGCTTGTGCTAATGGATGATGGACACCAAGCGACGAACAAAAGGTCATCATGTAAGTTCTTCTAATCTATAACTAGTAGCGCTAATAAACAAGGGGGTAATGATTAAGTGATTGAGAGCCTTGTGTGATTTTACCTTAGTTCCAGCAGTTTTCCAGGTGCCAGTGGGTTTATTATAGTAGGGACAAGATGCTGTGTAGGTCCGTATGGTGTAATCAGTGGTGAACCTGCCAGTTCCAGGAGCAAACTTTGGTATTGAAGCCCTTGTCGTGTACTTGTCCTGTTCTGATGGGGCCAACTGACGAACTCCAAAGTACACATTACCAGCTGGATATTTAGATGCCTCATCACTGTCAATGAAGCAAGTGTATGGATCTGGTTGCTCTTTATTACCGTAGAAATCTACAGATCAATGAAGCAAAACAGTATTTGTCAGTAATGATGAAAATGACTTTTTGCTATAATAATGAAAATCTAAAAGTGGTTTCCAAGAACATGTCTATTATTCTTGTTGGTCTGATCATACAAGTTTCACTGCAAAGAAAGTCCTATCTTTGGCTATTAAGAAAAATAAAGTATTTCATTCCAAAACAGTACAGTCTCACTTTTAATAAGAGCTACATTAGTCCCATTGCAATATAATATGGGGAAATACATCTATCTTAATATTAAGAAAATATTTTGGATGCAACAATGAGATTGTAAAATAATACTAGACGGGCAAACAGAAAATATTACAGAGACAATGGATACTTTGAAAATCCCACCTTTTCAAAAACAAATTCACAATTTATGTCAAGTCCACCCAAGTTTACTAGAGAAATACTTTTCAATGCAGAGCAAAAACCTTACATCAATGACAGACACAAAGTTCCTAATTCCAAAAACAAAAGAACAATTATTTAAAAACAGTTTTCAATACTCTGGGTCCATTACATGGAATAAGATTCCAAAAGAAATCAAAGAATCTTCTATCATATCAGTTTTTCACCATTGGTATATTAAATGGATGAAATCTAAATCTCATAAATACCACAAGGCTTCCTCCAGCTACTCCTTTACATATGTATTGGTATGTGTTGTGCATGAATTAAACTTTGAACATTGATATTTTTTGGTTGTAAGTGTGTATACAATTTACATGTATAGTCTGAGACTGCAATTTTTATGTACATGAATATGTATGCATGAATGTATGTGTGTATATATATATATATATATATATATATATATATATATATATATATATATATATATATATATATATATATATATTGTTACATCTAGAGGCTTAAACTTAAGTAACAATACCAGGTAAAACAAAACAAGCATTCAAGTTTCCAAAATATAAATTTATTTAAATAAAATACAATATCAAAGTGAATTAAAAATAACTTACAGTGTATAAATTCCTAGAATATAATCCTAAAAATATACTATCAATTTCTCACTAATCCAAAAACTGTTCCAAGGTATTCTAAACAAAGCTTCTAAAGTGCTTATGTGCTATTGTTAACATCACTGAATTATCACAGTTATTAATCCAAATGTTTTTAATTCAATGTAATCTTATGTATGTAGAATAACACTGATGTCCTGGAACTTTTTACATAATCCGTTGGAATAAATAAATATTCAAGTCCTATATATATTCACATAATCTCAAAGTACAGACTGTTTAAATTAAAGTTTATCCACTCAGCTAAACTGTATCATATGAATATATAAATAAATCACACTTTCCTCTCTGACTCTAACAACGCCAGCGTAACTGAATAAGAATAAAATATACAGTGTGTATGGACATTATAAGGTAACCATATAGCCACCTTATCAACAAAATCTGATACAAGATAATTTCTTGAACAATTAAATCATATTATTTCAAAATAACTCAAATAGTCATAGACAAACGGTCCTGTTCTGACCTTCGAACTCTTATTAAACGAATCAAATACTAGGACATGCATGAGACCTTTCTACAGGGCAATTGCACTACGAATTCAATGCACTGTTTACTTGACCTCCATTCATATTCGTATGGAATTCTTAACTGAATTAGTTGTTGATATGACCTTATCAACCAGCCTTGTTACGAAGTAAATTCCTATGACAAAGTGTGCATTTAGTTAACATAGTGCTAGCTAACTACTGAGATAAATTTAAAATACAACTGTCATAGACCAAATGAGTTAAATAAAAACTACATTATAATTTAAAAGATGATACAAGGATCCATAACTACATGTAATGGTATGTAAACATGTATGTGCTACATGGGCAGTGATTGATTCACTCTGTATACATCTGTACATATGTTTAGGAGGGGCTCAAGATAGACTAATTCTATTATGTAATTTATTGAGTTAACCTGATTAAATGAAGTTTTTATAAATATTATTATTTATATATTTTACTTCTGTTTCTTCTTCTTCTTATCATTATTGTAGAAGTTTATAACTGATACATGAACCAATTTGACTAGTTTCCAGCACAGGTTCCATTAAACTTATCAAGGCATTAAAATACCATTTTTGTGATTCAAATATGCTTCTCAGAAAATACGTTCTCAACAGGGCTTCTGAAAATTCTGACCCCCCCTATAACAGGAGGTAACTGAATCCATTAAAAAACTGTACCTGGTCCAATTGCTATTTATTGGTATCAATAAGAGAAAATGAGATGTTAATTTGAGAAATTATATCAAATTATAAGTAACTCTATTATTGTGCATCAAAAATTCTGTTGCTTATTATTCTTTATCCTTCATTAAACCCTCAATGGTTTTAAAAACCATTTGTTTCATGCCAAACAGCATCCACATTAACCGGTGTTCTCTTTTGTTTCTCCATAGTGACTGAGTAATATATATATTCAGCATTTCCATTTTGTCCAGATAATTGGTAGCTTCAAAGACAGTAAATGCATCAGACATCTTGCTTTTTGGAAAATGCCCTTCAATATTGGTATGATGAATTTGGGCACTTCCACTGTTTTCATTTTCAACTATAAATCATGCAGGTTTCATTTGAAATCAAATCCATTAAACCTGTCACCTTCACAGGTTGCCTCTAGAAATTCAGATAAGGCCCAAACACTGTCAAGTATCTGTCTCGAATACAGAAATGCATCAACTGTGTCATGCATTTGTGTACAACTAAGATCCATAATCTGTAAGGTATTGCATAACACTCCAATTTATCAGAAAATTTTGTGAAGAATGTTTGTCACAATGAGAAATTTGTAGGTTAGGTGTTACATGAATTGGCCATGATATCCAAATCAGACTGGACCTAAAAAATGTGGCAGCAAGATCAAAAAGCACTATCAATTTCCAGGAAGATGGCCTGATGTGTTGCTCTGATAGGTCCCACCAGGTGAAACATCCCTTTAGGATAAAAGTTCTTTGAGGTAAAGATGTGTCAATACTATACTAGCAGCAATAACCTAACCACATGAGCTATGCGCAAAAATTAATTTGATCTTTGATAATTGGATAACCACATTGACCCAAGACAACAGTGATATTGACCTTTCTTCTTTTTGTGATAAGAACAAGCAAAATCTTTCTCTTCTGATCAGCTTCATTTGATTCAAGTACCACTTCAAAGCCCATACATCGTACTTCAGGCACCCTTGTGCAAAGGGTCAAAAGAAAGAGGAAAGAGGTTTCAAAATTAAAGTCTGATGTCAAATGAGCACGAGCCAGTTCATGGCAATGACAACAGGAACCATTATGAGTTAATACAACCATCATGGCAAAAGTAGAATTTGAAGGAGAGTTGAGGCAAGAAGGCACTAGACACAAGTATAAAAGTTCACTGACCTATGGCAGACTTCATACTGGTCATAAGTCAAAAGCCTTTGGTTGAGACAATTCCAATTTTGCCAGGAGGTGGTGAGGTTTTTGCTTTGGTCTACATCTTCTGTTCCATGATGTCAAAACATATTTGAGATTTTGGAATGGTAGCCCTTGATAATGATGGGTATTAACTTATTCATTGTGAACAGCCAAAGGAAGAAGTTAGCTATCTGTAGTATGGAGGCTCTTAAAAAGGAATCTGTCTCCACTTGCACCAATGGGAGAAATTTAATTCTACACTTCCTAAGGAAGGAATATGTCTCCATTTACACACCTGGGAGAAAACTAAACTTCCCTTAATATATTGTCAAAGTGGTGAGTCTTCTTGCATAAGTGATTCTATCCACCACTTGTTCTGAGAATTCTTGTCACCCGAGTACTTTTTTATATGAGCTAGCCATGCAGGTTCAATAACTCTGGGCTCAGGTGGAATACCTGCATGCATGGTTGCTTCAGCAGGCTGAATATAAACCAAACTTTTTATAGGAATTTCCACAGCTGAGTTTGACTAGATTCTTGGCTGATGATTTTCCCTACTTGAAGGAAGCAATGACAATCAAACAGCACACTGAATCCCTAGATTTCTGCAAGATTCTGGGAATCAGAGAAACTGGCAGAAAGGCATACATGTAGAGATCATTCTAGCTTAAGACTCAGCCAGGCCTTCACCTCTGGAATTGAAGGGACAAAGGTCAAAGTTTTGCATTCCAGCCGGTTGTAAATAGGAATACAAGTGGTCCACACTAATAGGTGCAGATTTGACTAAATACAAATGCGTGAATGGACCATTGTTTCTAAAACAGCTGATTTGATGGGGACAGTGAGTCCACTAGATCACTGAGTCTGCCCAGGATATTGTGGACTTGGATGTGGAAATGTCAATGATGATACCATCGGGGAAAATCCCAAATAAGAAGGCAGAGGTCTGGGGACATGGTTCCACTGTGCCTTTTGATGTAATTTATCACATTGGAATTGTCAGATAAGATGAGAATTGGTCTATCTAGACAATATCTCCTGCCACAGCTTAAAGGCATTCACCGTGGCCTTCATCTGACATCTCCAGGAGGCTGGTGGGGAACAAGTAGTGAAATGTCATTCTTTGATAGAATGGTAGACACCATTGAGATGATTTTAAAAGCATATTCCTGAGAGATAATTTGCAAGACTTTTGGGTTGTTGGGAAAGAATCTTTCCCATGCTGTGGCAAAGTGTGGGAGCCTCCCCCTAGCAGATTTTCTGTAAAAGGCAGTGTAAGCCAGAGATAATTTTATGCAGGATGGAGTTTGACTATCTTTCTCAGTTTGTCATCTGTGTCCCTCTGAAACTGTGTTCTCCTCTGTGAAATGGGTTTGGCAGATATTTCCTGATTCAGCATGTCCTTCCTGTTTCTCAGATCTAAACCCTGAAATGAGTGTTGGACTCAAGGTGGAAGGCCTGTTCTAAATATAACTTATTTGGTTTGTATACTTGACTTATGGTGGACCTACTTGTAAGTTTCTTACAAAAAGTGAATGTCAGTGTATGCACATTTAAGTACAATATACATAGAAAAAATATGAATCTTTGCTTGATCTACATCTAACTTATAAGTGACATATAAGCCATTTATAGAGTGGTATAAGCCTTTATCAGTTGAGTATAAGTGAACAGTTTACTGCCATATACAGCCTCAAGTCCAAGGTTTAATGAAAATAAAAAATTCCAACAAAAGATTTTACTATGAACTTGTTTTCAAAATTTTCATAATTTCCCTCTAAATTGATTAAAACTCTTATCAAAAGAAAGATAATTTCATGTTTTACTTATAATGCTTTAAGATTTAAAAAAAAAAATTGAATTTTTTTTCTCCAATTTTGATAAGCCATAAGTAACAAAGCTAGAATAAGACAACTTGAATGTATGTACGTGTGTTTGAATTGCAAAATTGGGAGATGAGCACAAATATTCCATACAGAAACATGGACTTTTTCTGCATCCAGCAAAAAATTATTTCCTTTGATTTCATTTAAAATGAAGCAATAATTCTGTATATTTTATTTTAAATCATAGAAAAAATTTGTTGCTGGATGCTGAAAAATTATTTGCCACAGAAAAACTAACTTTTTTCTAGTCTAGTAAAAATATTTTTTGCAAATACTTACCCAATCATAATATCTTAGGAGAACTACTACTACCTTGAAATCCAGCCCTCCCAGAGCTAAAAGTTATCTGCTCACCTAGGTGGCAGTCAGGTAGAATGATCTCCCCTTGATATAGTGAAGGGTGGCAAAACCCATGAATATTTCAGTTACTACTGGAATGTAAGGTATCCTATCTATGGGAAGGCTGGGAGGGTGTATGTGTATTATGCTTGGGTAAGAGTTTGCAAAGAAACGTATTTACTAGAAAAAATTAGTTTCTTCTTTAAATGTGTTACTCAATCATAATATGTTAGAAGAATAGGTACAAGGTGAAGGAAGGTGCCATCTCCGGTCCCCTAAGGTATGTGAGACAGCTTCTAGGTAACCCAACTGGTGAGGGCTCTATCTGTCAGGGAGTGGCTTCGAAAAGGCAAAATTTTCTTTCCCAGAAATCCAGTGGAAGTCATGAAGCATCTTATGAAGCTGTCAAACAATCTGTAAAGGCAACCTGTTGTGCCACAGCTACAGGTCCCACCAGATCAACTTGAACCCTTCGGGATGAAAGATCTCTGAGGTTAAACCCAGAGAATGTGGTCTCAGATCTCCATCCCATGGCATGAACAATATCAGTTAGAGAACGGTTCTGGTCAAAGGTGATGCTTCTGGCAACTACACTAACCTTGTGAGCCAAAATGTGTAACAAATTCATCTGAGTTGGAGTTATTTCTCAATATGCTGAGTGAATAACTTAATCCAGGATGAATGGGTCTGTACAGTTATACTGTACTGTCCCTGTTTGAGAGTGAAGTGTCCAGAGTAGACAATGATTTCAGTACAAAGGTCTGGTTACCTATGGATGGAAGCCTGTTCTTGGCAATGAAAGAGGGAACTGTCAAAAGTGAAACTGACCCTTCATGTCAGAACTGCATGTAATTCAAGTCCCTGATAGATCATGCATTTCACTGATTCTGTTTGTCACCACTAATGTGATACAGAAACAGGTCTTGTATGAAAGGTGAACCAAAGATGCCCTAGAAAGCAGTTCAAATGGTGCTTTGTTCAACCAGGTTAGTACCCATGATAGGTTCCATTTTGGACACAGAGCCAGCATTTGGCCATGTATAATAAAAGTTGGAGAGGAGGTAGGATAAGTCTTTGGTTTGTCTGATATTCTCTCTTCAATGATGATGAAAGGTCCAACAGTTGTGGAGTGGTAACCTTTGATTGCATCTGGTGCTAAATTTTTCTCATCAAAACACCAGAGAAGGAAGTTTGCTATTTCAGGTACACATGCCCTTTCAGAGTGGATGGCCTTCTTGCTTGAGTGATTCTCTCCAAGACTGGTTGAGAGAACTGTTTAATTCTTAGGGTCTGTTAAATATGATCCAGATGTGCTGGTTCAGTCGGTCTGGATTGGGTGTGAAACAACTGCCATCATGGTTGTTTGAGTAGATGAGGGAAATTCTCTATTTACCATGGAATTTCCATTGCAAGATTGATGTAGTCATTGATCCACAACTTCTCCCAACTGAGTGGTGCAATGAGGAAGAGGCAACACTCGCTGATTCTCTTCCTTTTGTATAACCTTTGGAATCAGAGGTGTTGGAGGTTAGGAATCTGCATCCAGGCTGTTCCAATCTATGGATAGCACATTGTTTGCCCAGGTTTTGATATCTGCGACTGGCCCAGTGAAGGTTGGGAGCTTGGTATTCCACTTTATCGCAAACAGGTCCACTAATGGCTGGACCCATCGGGTGCATATCTGAGTGAAAACTGAGGCATGGAGAGACCATTCCTTCTGAATAAGCTGATTGTCCCAGGACAAAAAATCCACTATTATGTTTAGGCTTCCAGGAATCTGACAAACTTTGTTGTAGCGACACCACTTTAGAAAGTCTCACAAAGGTCTAGGGACTTGGCTCCTCCTTGCCAATTGAGATAAGTCACCACCGTAGAGTTGTCAAATAGAAGGAGGACTCCCTTTCCAGTTAAAAATTCCTGCCACCTGTGAAAGGCTTTCAAAATGGCCTCAATCTTAAGGATTTTGATATGTAGATGCCAGTCCTGGGAAGAGCACACTCCACTGGCTTCCCATAAAGACAGTAGTAGGTGTTCACTCCCAGTCTTCTGTACTTACATCCATACAGACCGTGATCTCTGGCAGTTGTAGTTGCAGAGGTATACCCACTGTCAGCCCATATTACGTTACTCCAAGTCTGCAGATGGTACCTTATATTTGTGCAAATGAGGCGAAGGTTGGTCCAGCAGTCAAACTTTTGGCCTCACATTGGGATAAAGGTATCATTTGTAATGGTCACATATAAAGATGACCTGGGATGATGAGGTCCTCTGCTGCATTGAGCAAGTGTAGAAGGTTAAGGAATTCCCATGTGGAGAGAGATTCTCTTGAGAGTAATAAAGTCACCATGGTCATGATTTTCAATGCCCATTCCTGAGGGAGAAGTACTCTGTTTACCTGTGTGTTGAATTCCATACCTAGATTAACAAATTGTTGGGATGGTATTTGGTTGGATTTGTCCTTGTTGATGAGGAAACCCTGATTGTAAGCAGTGTAACAAGGGTTATTACATCGTGTTCTCATATATAACCACCTAATGTGGTCTAGGTATCTTGATGCCACTGCCTTAGTAATGATCTGGACATGAGCCATAACATAGTTCATTAGATGAGTGAAGACCCAGGGACTGATGCTGAGTCCAAATGGGAGCACTCAGAATTGATAAGTGATGTCATTCTGGGCGAATCACAGGAATTACCTGGAAGTCTTGTGAATAGGGATATGAAGATATGCATTTTTTAAGTCCACACTAATTGCAAAGTCTCCTTCTTGAGCAGCATTCAACATGCACCATGGTGTTGCAATTGACAGCCAAGAAGTGTGAATGAACTGACAGATGGCACTTAAGTCGATGATAGGGAGCAGAGTGCCATTTGCCTTTGGGACCAAGAAAAGTATGGAATTTATTATTTTGAATGATTTTTACCATGCTTTTCTGAAGGAGGTCATTTATTTTTTGCTGCAAGTTGGTGGCTTTTGAATGGGTTTATTGGAATGTTTGAAGCTGATGGGACTCTGGAGAGAGTTGTTTTGAAAGTGATGCCGAGTCCCTTGGAAACCACTTGTCGGATCCAATGATCATCATAGCAAATCTTGTCCCATTCAGCAGCAACAAACTAAACCCTTCCTCCATCTTGGATCTGTGGGAAGGGTGGTGTGGAGACAGTGTCATTTTTTTTTTGGAGATGGAAGCAGTTGCACAGAGAAACTTTGGCATAAGCAATTGCTACTTTTCTGTCGTTTGTCCACTTTGGTTAGTGAGAACCGTGATTTTTAAGGTGAGGAACAATGATAGGACAACTTGTCAGAGGACTGTGTTTGAGTTGCATCCCTTGGCTCCTTTTGTTGGTTTCCTGAAACATCCCTGTATTGGTACTGCAGTTGAAGGGTGGGAAAATTAGTCTCCTTAGAGGCTTGTTTGCATACTTCATCGATCTGGCCTTTAAACAGTAGATTAAGAGGATAACAGTTGGCCTTATGATGATCCTTACAGAACATGGAGGTGGAGAGCAGTGAATCTCATTCCATCAATTGTAAATTGCAGCTGCTGTGACAGCATTGGTTAAAGTATGTTGAATAGCTCTGTTCAAGACCTGGGGTATTCTAGAGACTGACTCACATGCATGTTCAATGGAATTCAGAGTAAGAGGTGATGAGCTCTGTTCCATCGGTTGGAAGATAGCCATCAATACCAAGTCCAACATGGCTACAACACTGCAGACCAATTGGTGAGTGAAAGATGTTCAATCCATATGAATATAGTAAGGTCTTGTCATCCTCAAAGCTGCAAGATCCCCATCAGCTGTTGGGGTTTCCAAATGAAAGGCTGGTGTATGGCTATATTAGAAACTTGATTGAAGGCGCTGTGTGTGAAAAAGAGACGGCTGATGCTGGGGTCTTGTAATTGATAATGTTAAACAGTTAAAAATATCTGTGAATCTGTCAGACTGCAGAAGTAATTTGAAGTTAGATTCTTCCTTTTCTGTGAAAAGATCAACATATATTGGAGCTCTGGTCCAGGTGGTTGATAAGTAGGAGGAAGCAGGCAGAACTCTGGAGGTAAAAAGTCGATAACTTCTTCACTAGAAGCTCTGAAGCCTGAGTCTTCCTGCAACAGATGTGAAGAAGGAGCCTGAGAACAAGCATCATTGTCTTTGCTTGCATGAGGTGAGGCTGTTTCCTGGTTGATGAAGCTGGCAAAGAGTGTCGAGGTCTGCTGCTGACAAAACTTGTGGAGTGCCCTGAAGTAGAAACGATGATTTCCAATTGGTCACCAATTAAAGAGTCCCTTCTAGGTGAGGTGGCAGGTACTTGGCTTGGCATTGTAAATGGAGAGCGCAGTGAGGCCATATGTGGGTTAGACTGGTCTCCATAATTGCCTGTATACACTGGGTTTGACAGACTGGATGACAGATTAATTTTCGGGAACTTACTGTGTCGAGGTCTCTGGCCCTGAAGATCCCTTGTAGTAGGTCTTTGCCAGCCGAAATGGAAATAGGTCATGTTAGTAGGGAGGATGTTGTCCAAGTCACAATGTTGGGATGGGTTATAGGATGTTTGATCCATGTGACCAGTCTGTGTATTGTTGCAAAAGGATACTTTGAATTGTTTGTTCACTCACTGATTATCATCAAGAGCTGTAGAGTGGAACCCTGAGGAGACAAGGCCTAAAGGTATCGCCAGCAATGATGATTCCTCTGGTGGTGACATAAGTGCCATGGCTGTCTCTGAATATGTAGTTTTGTTACTGGAGATCCCTTTGTTGATTCATCCCCTTTATCTGCCCAAAATTCCCACACTAAGGGCAAGTCAGCATGTAGTTTTATAGTGTCTCCATTCTTAGCTGTGCATTTCAGTGCTTTGCCCATGGTCTAATCTTTAAAACAAATAGAGCAGAATGTATAAAACTGTTACAGCTCTGTACCTGTCTCTTATTATTAAACACCAAGATGGTGCAGAGCTATATCTTACAGTGCTACCTGGAAAATAGCAGACAAATTTAATAAAACTATGAAGCATCCAAAATAATTCACCATACTACCTGTGAGAGGTTCAAGGACAACCAGTACAGGTAAATGCAATGAAGCGTGGCATCCAGACATTAAATGTATTAGCAGAGAAAACTTGCCTGTATGTAGCCAGTCATTTAGTGGAATTATTCACATATTAAGAGTTTTGTATAGGTCTCAGGGACTTGCACATTAACATAAAAGATGATAAAGTGTGTCTAAAATTATGAAAGCAGAACTCTGTCAACATAGAAAGATAGAAAAGATAGAAATATAGTTGGAGTATACTTTCCATGTGAAGTGAGAACTCCTCCAACTTGTATCAACATTAATTCTGGCTTTTGTGAGGTCTCTCATGTGACAATGTGCTTCTTGGTGCAAGCAGAAGTAGTAACTGATATATTTATGGGTTTGCCACCAATTCCACTATCAAGGGGAGATCACTTTGCCCAACCACCACCCAGGTGGGCAGATAACTTTTAGCTCTTTTTAGCTAACAGTTTTATCGGGGAAGGCTGGATTTACGAGGTGGTAGTACATCTCCTAAGGTATTATGATTGGGTAACGTATTTAAAGAAGAAAGATATTTCAGCAGCTAAATTCCAGAACCTGGTATGGTTCTGGGGAAAATGCAGTATACCATAGCTTAGGCTCAAACACACCTGCTTGCCTGTTTGCCGAATTTGAACCACAACTGTTTACAGATGGAACTTTGTTACTATAACTTGTTCCCTGCATTTGTTTTTTATTTGGTGCTTTCTAGCAACATGTGATATACATAGATATTATAGGATTCACAGACTGACAAATGATACAAGTCTACACTCAACATTAAGACTAAATTCACAGACTGACAACTGATACAAGTCCACACTTAACATTAAGCCTAGATTCACAGACTGACAATTGATACAAGTCCACACTCAACTTTAAGACTAGGATTCACAGACTGACAACTGATACAAGTAAACACTTAACATTAAGCCTAGATTCACAGACTGACAATTGATACAAGTCCACACTCAACTTTAATACTAGGATTCACAGACTGACAACTGATACAAGTCCACACTTAACAGTAAGACTAGGATTCATGGACTGACAATTGATACAAGTCTACACTCAAACAGATTTTTAAGACTAGGCTTCATGGACTGACAATTGATACAAGTCTACACTCAATTTTAAGACTAGGATTCACAGACTGACAATTGATACAAGTCCACACTTAACATTAAGACTAGACTTACAGACTGAAAAGTGATACAAGTCTACACTTAACTTTAAGACTAGACTCATAGACTGACAACTGATACAAGTCCACACTTAACATTAAGACTAGATTCACTGACTGACAATTGATGCAAGTCCACATTTAACTTTAAGACCTATATTGGCTAAAATATAATTCTGAATTAAATTTGGCAAGTCAATGTCTGAAGACTTTTCAGTCCTGACTTTAAAATCTTGTGTTGGTGAAATCCAGGAATAATGTCCTATCTATTTCATTATATATAAAAACATGGAATGGATCAATTCAACATAATCTTGAAGACATCATTGATAAGAAAGTGTTTCTCTGGATAAATATAAATCAAATTTATGAATAAAATCCCAGTGATTAATCACGACTAAGTCAGATAATCATGGCTGTACTGTATCTTGGATTATCTCTGAATATATCTTAAATGACTTCTACTCACCTTTATTTGCCATGCTGTCAGGGATCAAACAGAAATAGTCATATTCATTAGTGGTGACATTGGGCAATGCTCCAAATCTTACGAAGACAATGAGCTGTATGGATGTGTTTTGGGGTCTGAACTCAGCATGAACAGATGTAAAGTTATCTTTTCTTTCCATTCGGTGGTAAAAAAGATGCTCCCATTCCCGATCAGGAATAACAGGGTATGCATACACCAATTCTGGCAATGGTATGAAGGGGTCCAATGGAATGAACAGGGAGATCATTGAGGTCAGATTTGCAATGGAGATCTCTTTCCCACTGTCATCATAGAAGGCAAGTGATAGCGACCCTGCATAACCAGATATCACACCTGGCCCACCACCCTTGTATGCTCCAGCAACATTTACTGTTGTTTCCACCTATATAAAATACCAAAACAGAGTGAAACTAACTTTTAACAATGACAGACAACTGTTATAATCCTGGTTCAAATTGTAGCTACTGAATACAGTGGATTAACCAGACTGCAGATAAACAGGGTAAATTTTTAATGCCTTGAATATGTCTTCATCATTATTGCTTTTTATTATACATGCACTGCCTACGTTTTCGAAATCTTCATTATTTTCTTTATTATATGACTTCATGAAATTGCTGAAAATAATAGTAATTTTTTTAATAAAATCTATAGTCACATAACAGATGTCCTGGCTACACCTGTTCTATCAAGAACTGAAAGAACAATGTGAAATGTCAGAGGTATTGCAAGTCAAATTACTCTATATACTTACTTATAAGACATGTCCAACTGCAAACTGCACAGACCAAGATCTGTCATCATATAATGCACCAGCAGATATATGGGTCTGTGCAGTTTGTTAGGAGTAATCAGTAGAATAAACAACATATACCCTGATCGATCTGCAGGTGCATTATGTTATGATATCATATAAACTTTATTACATATTTTACAAACATTAAAACTTATCAACTTTTTATGATATGCAAGAAACTAAAAGCCATAAATAAAACCTTAAACACAAATTTTAATTGGCTGTCGAAATGGAGCAAAGCTTAAACACACACTTTATTCAAACATGTTCCCATACGTAGCAAAACAAATTTGAAAGTAAGAAATGCGTGAAAAAAAGACTTAGCTTATGTTAATGAACATACAACAGTGAAATTTAAATGTTGAGTCCATCATATGTTAATGAACGTACAACAGAGAACTTAAATGCTGACTTCCATCATATGTAAATGAACAACTGTGAAATTTAAATGTTGAATTCCATCATATGTTAATGAACACACAACAGTGAAACTTAAATGTTGAGCTCCATCATATGTTAATGAACATACAGCAGTGAAATTGAAATGTTTCTGCTTACAACAATGATTAGTCATATCACAGGTCAACATGTTTTCGGATGACACAACATTATATAACATTGGATCAACAGGCCATGAGATTAGCACTAAATTAAATAAAGATTTGGTAAAATAAATAACTGGTGTGAACACAATGGTATGAAGATAAATGCAGCCAAATCAAAAGCCATGATCATAGATAGTCAAGCAAGAGTAAAAGCTGAGAAAAATTATTTCAAAGTAATGATAAAAGGAATGGATATACAACAGTCTTAAAATAAAAAACTAATTGGCATCATGATAGACAATATCTTGTGCTGGAAAATGAAAGTTGATAAGGTCATTATAAAAGTTAACTCACTGCTTTATCTCTTGAATGAAATAAAATCTTATCTCCCTCAAGAAGAGAGAAAGATATTCTACAATGCATACATCATGCCACACCTAGAATATTGTTGTTCTATCTGGGGTAATAGTGGTATAGAAAATCAGGAAAGATTACTGAAATTTCAAAACAGAGTAGCTAGAGTTATTCTTGAAGCTGATTTAGATACACCTCAACAAATCTTTTTAAAACCCTAAAGTGGCTTCCATTTCTGCAGATCTCAGTTTCAGAAGGGTTTACTAGTCTATGAAGCTTTACATGGATTGGCTCCTGATTATCTTAAATGTAACTTTAAATTTTTTGAAAAATGTACATATTTCTGAACTATGATCAATCTCAAACAATAAGTTCTATTTACTTAAACCAAATTCAAAGTTTTATAAGAAGAGTTTTGCTTTTTCTGGAGCCAAACTATGGAATTCCATACCACCCTATAAAAAGTCAGCTGACTCATGTCAAGCTTTCAAGAAGCTTCTTAGTCAACATCTACAGAAACAATTATTTGCATGATTTTGTTGAATTCATTACTACTGCTCTTTAAAACATTATTATACTCAGCTATAATGTTTTAAACATGTTCACTACTACTCTTTGTATCCTGTTTGTACACATCCTTAAGGCCTTGTGCATATTTTACTGTCTAGGTTTTAACAGCATTTGTTGTCTAAAGACACCTCATCTTGTAAAAATTGTGCATTATATATTTGTACAAATGCCTCTGTAGAAGGCCTCATGGAAGATTGGTCAGTTGTCCAAATGTGCTGGTCAGTTGTCCAAATGTACTTCTTCTTTAAATAAAGCCATCATTATTATTATTATTATTATTATTATTATTATGTTCAGTTCCATTATATGTTAATGAATGTGAGTTCCATCATATCAGCCATAATCAAAACTTTAAACACAAACTTTTAATCTGATGTCAGGGTCATAGCACAGATTCTCCTGTACTTTGTACAAATGAACAAAAATCCAGAAATAATACTGATACCATACTGGGGTCTATCTTTTAAAAAAGTACAATCAAAGGAAATATAAATTATAATGGCATAAACATAAAATAAATTGTTAAAAAGATTTCAGTGGAAAACTGTGACTGATAAAATGATAATATTGTATAACAACTTGTCCATAGTGATATTTCTTGTCATTACATTTATCTCAGTGTTTCTTCCTTCAGTTATATAATCAGTAAATAATAATTACATATTTCTTGTCACTACAATTATCTCAGTGTTTCTTCCTCCAGCTATATAATCAGTAAATAATAATTACATATTTCTTGTCACTACAATTATCTCAGCATTTCTTCCTTCAGTTATATAATCAGTAAATAATAATTACATATTTCTTGTCACTACAATTATCTTAGTGTTTCTTCCTTCAGTTATATAATCAGGAAATAATAATTACATATTTCTTGAAATATAAATAGGCTATTAGAGATATATAATTATATTAAATACACATTCAATTTTGATTCATTATGAAAAGACAATTTCTTGCTTCATGCACAATGACACACACACACACACACACACACACACACACACGATCACAAAATACCCAATTTGGGATTTGGGTATTGAAAAAACCCAAACAAGTCTAGAAACAACACTCTAGAAATATTGCAGGCATGATTAAGTATTGCTTTCAACACCCCAGATAACATCTTTTGCTAAAGGCTGCATAAAAACTCACAGAATCAAGAGATTTTTCTTTAGTAAGGAATAAATCTTGTATGTATTAAGTACGATATAAATCTGTTTATATGAAATGCACAGGAGATGCCCATGTTCTGGTAAGTGAGTATGTGATATTCATATGTTACCATCCATAGTGTGAAAATGTTGGGACATGTGTTAAGTCTGATCAGGCAGCCATTCTGACATTTGGGGTTAAAATAAAAAAAACTTCTACAGTATTTTTAAAGCTTACTTTCATTGCCACTGTTGTGTTCTCCCCAACATTCATGATATCTGACATTGGGGGTACATTAACAAAACCAGTGCCACACTGGGTCGTCTTGTTGCCAAGATCTTTGGCTGCATTCTTTTGGATGTTCATCTCACTCTTTTCGGTCTTCATTTGAACAGGTTTTTCTGACTTAGTCATGGACTTCATCACCACATCAATCATTGAATCAATTGCTTCCTCATTTTGGGCATTTACAGTTCCAGCCTAATAAAAGAACAGCACTTTTAAAATAGAAAACTTCCATTCTTCAATTTATAACAAAAATTCTTGTACAATATTGCTTTTGTCATATGCCCAGAAAGCCAGAAGTTTAAAAGTCTTGAAAAGTGGGAGCTGGAGGTGGGTTTATCATCAGGAAAGAATAGGTTTCTTTTGTAACAAAATTGTCAATAGTTGGTGAATGTTTGGGGTTAACTTATCACCCTGAATAAAATGATTCGGGAGAATTAAAGTAATGAAAGAAAATGAAATATATCGCTATAAGAAAATAAGACATTAACAAGTATATAGTAGGTAATAAGGAAGAGCAAATGTATTTTTCTTTGAAAATATTGAAGTCCAGTGTTTATTCCAGAAATAGAAAAAATGTGGTCATTCAGAAAACGTCCTTTTTGAAAGGACTGGCACTCTACTGGCTGTAAAGAAATTCCAGGACTCCAAGATAAGTCCATTTCTTCTTTTCTTTGAAACAATCCCCGATATTCTTGAACACCGGTAATAAAAATGTCATCAAGATGGCCATATTGGATGCAAGATTGGCACTATTTTCTTTCACTACCAACTTGACATCAAAAGAAGTCTTATGGTGCAAACCATACATTGATATGACCATCCATTCAGGAAGCGCAGCAACAATGAGATTTTCAATATTGCTACCATGGTGGCTATATTGGTAATCAAACTGACACCTTCATTATTTAGGACCAGCAAGACTTTGTTGTAAGTATTCTGGTGAATACCCCATGTTGATTTGTCATTCCATTAAAGAAGAATAGTGATGCCACAATTTTCAAGATGACTGCCATGGTAGCCATATTGAATGTAAGATTGACACCATTTTTGTTGATAACCAAACAGACATCATTAGAAGTTTTTTAAACAAAAACCTATGTCATTATGACTATCCACCCAAGTAGCTATAACAAGATTTTTAAGATGGCCAGATAAAGAATCATTTTCATTCAGGACATCATAATAAGTCTTTTGGAGAAGAACCATATTGATATGCTTTCTAATTCCAAAAGTAGAGATCACAAGATTTACAAGATGCCCTTCATGGCAACCATACTGTATATCAGGTTGGTATCATTTTTTTTAGAACCAACCAGACATCCAAAGACATCTTCTGGTGAAAATTCCATCCTTGTGTTCAGGAGGAGTGGCAATAAAACAAGATTTTTTAAATGGCTGCCAAGCAACTTTATTAGATTTCTGAGTGACACCATTTTCATTTATGACCAACTAGACCTTTGGATGAAAGGGTGTGTGAAGTTAATCATCCATTTCTGTCAGCCAATGAAACTGGTCAATTAATGATTCTTTTACAATAAGTGCACTTTATTCAGTCAATCATCTTGGGTTGCACTCAATTCAGTTATTCTACAATCAACCATAATAATCTTTCATCTTTATTTTCTGGGGTCTTTCTACACATCTTAGAGGCATCGTTTTGCACCAAAGATAAAAAAGGTCAATGGTTCAGCCTAAAATAAACACTGGATGCCAATTAAAATAAAGATTACTCTTGGCATAGAGTAATAGATTCACAATCAAAAATTTATGCCAATTTAGTAACAGATCTGAGAGTAACTGTAACCTAATTTTATAAAGAAATTATGATGCATCAGTATTTCTCACCAAGACTAAAATGAAGATGCAATGGACAATAAAATATGTATTATTTCAGTAAACAAGCATGACAATTGATGTTAAGCTCTGATGCATGGAACCTACATACAGATGATACATACCACTTGTTGCTGCTCGTATTTGTTGAAAATGGTACGACCTGCATCCCAGGCTCCCATAAAATCATTAACTCCAGCTGGTATATCTGAAAAAGATTTTTGAAAGTATAACTTAGGCACTGTAAGGCACTGAATGGCTGAAGACCATCTGTTCATACTGATTTATGCTGACAAGAATTCCATGGCACGTTCTCTCTGCCCTACTCATGATGCAGATGGGTATGTTCCTTTACAAAATTTTCAGATGACCTTGATCCAAGCTTATGAGTAGAAGGGTGGAAGTGTGAAGGTATGAAAGGAAAATACTGATTCCACCATCCATACCATGAATGTCAGCATTTTTTCCAAAGATTGGTGAAGTGATGATCATACAGAAAAAATTTTGTGCAAGTGTATCTGGTGGTGGTGTGGAGGGGGGGGGGCTAATTGGGAGGAGAGGAGTTGAAAGGTTCTCAAATGGCACTGCTTACAGATTCCATGGTTCAAGTATGATAGCTGTCCATCACAGGGTGGATGACTTGTGCCCATTAACATTTAACCAAGATTTTAAATGATGCTGACCTCTGAGGGACAATGGGATGTTACTGGAGTGCATGGATGGAAAAATGCAGGTCTAATGATTCTACAATTATTCCTATATTCTGAACTTAAGACAACAGAGAACAAGAGTTCCATGAATAGCATATTATAGTCTGCACTAATTGAACAGTCATTGATGTAGTAAATCTTGCCAGTAGCTTCCCAAAGGTAGGTGGTTCTTCCTCTGCCACATATACTGGCCAACATTTGCTGGAAAATGGCATTAAAACCATGAAACCAAACCAAAAACTTTGATAGAGTAAGTAATAGTACAGTATGGTTGACTTACGAGGTTACTGACAAACAGGTCTCAATGACCTCATTCTTTTGGTCAAGGTACGCAGTCTTGAACTAAACTTAATGTGCAGAAAGCATTATTTTCTTATTAGACTTACAGAGACACTGATTTCTGATCTGTAGACCCCCAAAACTTAAGTTTAAATATTTTCTGAAGTGCAAACCATCCAGCAAGTCAGGTCCATGAATTTACTCTAGAACAAAAGTTATTCTGCAAAGCCTGTTTTGCTTTTTAGTCACAATGACCTTAATCTTTGACCCCAAAGTCAAAAGGCCTCTTCCATACTTTAAGTATAAGCCTTCCACCAGCTTTGGTCAAAGCACCAAAATTATTATGCAACAAATATTTTTTGTCTGTCAAAATGATTTTGACCTTTGATCTTTTTGACTCCAAAATCCTCAAGGTTTTACTTTAACCAATGTGCAAGCCATGCACAAAATTTGATAACTGATGCTTATGGAGGACTTGAGTTATTATGCAGAAACCATTTTTCCTCTTTCACAGTGACATTGGTCTTTCGACCTGAAGATTGATAGGGTTCTTCCTTACTCAAAATGAAAGTCGTGCACAAAGTTTGCTAACTGTAGATGGTGGAGAAATTGTTGTGCAGAAACCATTTTTCTTCTTTCAGTGATACTGACCTTTGAACTGTTGACCACAAGATGGACCGACAACATCACATGATATACTCTTACTTATAGCATGCATACAGAATCTTTAACCAAAACTTTAACCATTGATGAAGTTGCTGCTGCCATAATGAGTGACATCTATGTCTCACCAATGTTGAAGCTGGCAGGATCAAATATTTTCTGTAAAATAATGAACTATATAAGAGTACCAGTATGTGTGAGACATGTGTCTGCTTAACACATATTCAATGACCAGCAGCACTTCTTTGAAGGGGCAAAACTCTGAAGAATGCTAAGATCAGCAGATATCAACGTAGGTAGGTCATTATCTCAAAACTACATTTCCTCATGTTGTAATAAAATTCTGACTAAAATACTGTAGAAGCAGTCTCAAGTTATTCGAGATAAAAGACAAGAGGATGCTTTACACAGAGAATGAAGGAGCCATTTGAGTTCTGCAGAGTATTCAAGTGACTGATGTTTGAGTTATCAAAGTATATATTATATTTTTTAAAAATTGCAGAAGTTCAAACCCAAAGATCAAATGATACAAAGAACCTGTTCAAAAACTATTATGCCAATGAGATGATCACAAACATTGATTTAAATGTGATTCACAGAATAGCTGCATTAGGTGTAAAGGTGATATGGGTGAATGGCCAGATAAGTAAATTTCTTGTGAAAGTTGAGTTTGGTGTGTTCCCAATTTACTGCACCTGGCTATTCTTTGTGAAATATATATATATATATATATATATATATATATATATATATATATATATATATATATATATATATACATACATACATACATACATACTGTAAGACATTGAACTGACCCAATGAATATTATGAACCCCTGCCCACTGCAACTGCAAAACTGACCCCAAAATGATGAATCTGATGAGTTCTCCAGCTGAACCCCCAAAAAGTACATTTTAAATCTGTTGATAAATGATGGATGGAAGGCCTATTTACAGAAACAGTGACTATAATGGACAATCTGGGTGGAGTTTTGGAAGCCAGATTTCCATGAATAATTCAGATAGAAACTACATACATAACATGACAATTATTCCAGTTTAATATATTTTTTGTTTGAATGCAGCTGTAATTTCCACCAATCTGAGTAAAAATCTATTTAAACCATTGAGAATAGCTGTGTAAGATTCTGTATGACTACAGTTTTTTGGAAGACGATAAAGTAAATCTCCAATAAAAGAAGCTGACCAAAACATCTGAAATAAAAGACATTAAATTAATGAAATTCAAGAAATGAAATTAAATTGTGGTAGACTATAATATGTCTGAAACTAACAATGTGATTCAAAACGTAAACAATTACCTTCTGTTGTGGAGAAAAGATTAGTGTCAAAATCTTTAAGCTTGACATCCATATCTTTCTTGTCACTCAGTGATGGATTCTTCTGGTTTACTTCTGTGGCCTAGTTTTGTAAACAGAACTCATCATGAATTAAAATTTGAAAATAATGCAGAGGTTGAAAATGGGATATTTCTGAAGGTTTGATTAATACAGTGATGACCTGCTGATATCAGCCCACCCTTTCTGTGATGAAAGATGTCCTCTTAAAAAATGTGGCCCTTCTAAGTGGGACAAATGATAAATCCATGCTTCATTCAGTAATGTGTGATCAGGTGATCTCTTATGAGGAGATGGCCCCCCCTTGAGGGGGCTTAGAGGGGAACCTTTGCATATGATGTTAAAGATGAACAGTAGGCAACTTTACTTAAATATACATTGAAATCAGCAAATTTGGTATAATTTACAAAACCATATAAATCATTTAGAAAACTAAAATCTTATTCTCATTTAACAATGAATATCTTACACTATACAATTTGTTAAATGGTAAAATTTGTAGCTGTGAAATATGCTACTGGTTATTTTATTCATCCAAACATTATTTTACTAGCTATACAGTGAAAAAAATTGGGGGGGGGATGATAGCATGTCAATCAAAGTGTCATATTGGAGCTGCTGTTGGTGAAACATAAGCTCAATGTCATTGTTTTTTTTAAATATCATACTGTTGACCCAATGGGCCCCATCCAAGGGAAAAAAAACCCCAAACAATAATACCACCCAAAATACCATACTGGTTATACAATTGCCCCATCCAAGGACATTATCCAAGAGTAGGATTGGTACAAGATGATAGGTACGAATGTGATGAAAATCTGCATTGAATACGATAAGGCATTCATTAATTAAATAATATTAGTATTAATAGTGACCATACCAACAATAAAATTGTTAAAAAAATGTCATTAATCTTGATGTCCCAGGGCAATAGTTGTATAATGAAAAAGGGAAGTATAGGATCATATTATATTCCTGCTATGAACTGAACTGAGTGAGCAGTTACTTTAAATCTCTGTTACCAAATATAACACAAAAGGTAAGATGGAATCAAAACACTGGACAAACGGTATCAACGCTCAGGACCTGACCTTGAGTAGGAGCAGCAAATCCAAAAGTTTAGTGTGATGATGTTATATTTAAAAAATGAAGTGAACTGGTTATGGAAATATAAGTGAAGAATAAACTTTAACCAAAATATATCTCCATTATAATTTTTGACCCAATGGCCACATTGTGGAACTGAAGTGGTACTGAAAGAAAGGGCATATGTAATAATATTAGGATGTGAATCAATTGAACGGTTATGGAACTGATGTGATGTGATTTGGATTTTTAACGTAGCTTTAGCAATTTTTCAGTCATATGGCTATGATGTCTACAGTGTGGCAGTTTATAGTGATGTCCAGCACTGAGGCATCATGCCACAGACATGTAGCATGATGTCCCACCCAGTCCCATTATCCTGACACCAGGCCGAACAGTCCTAACACTAACCTCTTAATGATGAGCACCAAGCGAGGCAGCTGTTAGTACCATTTTTGTAAGTCTTTGGTATGACTTGGCTGAGGATCAAAAACCCACGACCTCCTGCATCCAAGGCGGACGCTCTAACCTCTAGGCCACAGGAGTGATGTAACAGTTATAGAAATATAAGTGATGACAACACTTTGACCAAACAGTATCCTCAGTATATTTCTTGACACAATGACTCCACTCAGGAGCACAAGCGATAGTGAGAGAAGGGATGTATGTGATGATGTTACCAGTATGTGTCGCCATTAAAATTCTCTGACTCAGTGATCCCATCCAGGGGTGGGAGTGGTAATGAGGTAAGGTGAGTATTTGATTGTATTATATTCCAAATATGAAGTAAATCAGGCAGAGGGTTATTGAGCTACATTACTGAACAAGAAATTGTATCCAAACTTTTAACCTATAACTCCTGTCACCATGATTCTATTCAGGGGTGGATCCCTTGGGATGAAAGTGATACTCAGAAAAGGGTTGTATATAATGTTGTTATATTTCGAAGATGAGATGTTTGGTGATTTTGAAATGGGGCTATGGAAATGAAATTCATGACAAAATCTTAAACCAAGTCTGTCCCAATTATTATACTTGACTCCATGAGACAGAACCAAAAGGGAACAAGTGGTACTGAGAAGATGGGATAATGTGATGAGATTCCTAATGCAAACAATTTGGGTAAGGGGTTATTGAACTACGAAAGCTGGAAACATGAGTAGAATGAATGGCACATTAATAATCCCAATGAATGCACTAGTACAGCATTGCTGACTCTGAAGATTACTAAACAATGGATCTCAGTAAACTGGACCTTTGGTCAAAGTACAGTGCAACCCCGGTATAACACGGTAGGTGGGGTCCATAGAACCCGACCGTGTTATAGACTGAACCGTGTTATAAACAACCAAGTCAGTTAGCTGAAGAAAATGATGCATTTACCTAAAATATGGTGGGGGGGTGTAATAAAAATGTGAGCACAAATACATGCTTTTGATTAAATGAAGACAAACTAGTCTGAAAAACACTTGTATATTGACAACTTACATTTGTGTAGTGCAATCCATAATTCATTAAGTACTATACTTGTATATAATAAATCCATGAATTCGAGTACAAATCACATGTTATAAACTTTATGTATCACTCACATCCTGTTTGAAAACACAAATAACGCATATTTATTTTTAAAAATGGAAGTCCTCGTTTTCATCTATATCCGATTGTCACTTAACAATTCACTACAGTTGTCGCAAGTAGCACATGGCTATAGCTGTTTTTATGCTACATGTACATGTACTTAAATTGGCCTAGATTTTGGTCATTTGGACTGCCCAGGGGATGAGGCTGTTGATTGGGAAATGAAAACTGGAACAAATTAAAAAGTTTAAGAAACATCTTTGCTATATACCCCATCTTCAGTTAACTTGACAGCCATATAACTATGGTTTGAAAAGACTGGAAATTTATATGCATTTTATGCCTCCCTTGGCAGGGACTGTAAGCATATTTTTTTTTCCTGCAAAAATGAAACTTTCATGGCACAATAAACATGTTGCAGTCACTTTGGAAAATGCAACAGTCTATTAGATTCCAATGCTTTTATTTAAGTTTGGTGCTGACTTCCTTTGAAGAAAGGTTCTTTGTTTTTATTGAAGATTGTAGTTGGCATCCTTTGATGAAGGGTGCATGTGTTATTGAAGTTACAGCTAAAGGACACCTTTGGAGGACCAAACATATGTCTGTTTCTTATTGCATCAGCAACATCATATAATTGTAGAACATTAATTTTTTTAATTTGCTTAGTATTTATGCAGAACAGTGTTTGTCAATATCAACAAAGAATTTGTTTATCTAACAATAGATAAACTCCAGTGCATTTTATATCAAGTTTGTGGCTTCCTTTCATGATGCCTCTGAATTTCTTCACTCCAAACCCAAGGTTGTATATACAAGTTTAAACAGTCAATAATTTCGGTTTTAAAAAATTGCCAGATGGTATAATTTGTCACCAGTAAGGAATATAAATCGCAATTTGCGACATTGCCGAAGCCCAGCATGATCCCTGAATCAACTTTTTACATGCCATTTTTTGTACTTTAAAAAAAAAATTTTTTTTTATTATGAGAAAGATACATGTATATGAAATTACAGGAGTCATGCCACGATCATCTTATATTAGAATTCATAAACGATCTCTTCCCCAAAAAATGATAATAAATTTTTTACATGTTACGTTTCATACTTTTAAGGAAAAAAAATTTGGGTATGAGAAAAGTACATGTATGTGAAATTTTGGGAGCCGTGCCACAACTGTGTTATATCTGAATTCGTGTTAGAACAGAGCATGCTATAGTGGGGTCACACTGTATGTGGTTCTGAGCTAAATTTGCTGTGCAGAAAGCATTTTTTTTATGTTTTTAGACTTTCCATGAGTGTGGCCTTTGTCCTAATGGATGGCATAAGAAAAGCAAAGCTGTCAACAGACGTACCCACATGCAAACATTCCAAATTCTAGACACCCCCTTCTCACCATATTAAACCTACAAAACATACCCCAGTCACACTGCTGACAACAGAGAGCACATTTGTCACAATTCCAAGAATGCTCTCAAATGTTCCTTCCTCATTCCATTTGTTCTCCAGGATTTTAGACATGTTTTGCACCAGATTGCTGATGGACATCTGTTCAAAAAAGAGAAAGGCATAATTCAAATGAAATTCTAAGGGACCTGTGTGGGCACTTGCATTCCATTAAGAAAAAATGTGAACTACATCCAGAGTTACTTCCAAGCTTTGAAGACACATGAATCTACTCTGGTTCCCACATTTAATACAACATTCTCAACTTTATAATGTACTTAAAAATTTAAAACTAAACCAGAATTATTTTTCACATACATTATTTAATAACCTTCAATTATACAATGCAGTCTTGATGGCAGAAGTTACGGTGCCAAGTGGTGATGACTTAATTTTCCCAAGCATCCTGGAAAATATCAATGGGTGATTACAACATGCTCTAATTACATGAATGCATCCTGAATATAAAATACAACCAATAAGATTTAAATAGGTCCTAGCTTGTATCCATGTGATGAAGATAATGGAACATGGGACACAACAAGATTAAAGCAGAGGAGACCAATTGCTTTCAGATCAGTGTTAATGAGCTGTTCCAGTGTCTTTGAACAAAGTGCAGATGTTCACAACAAATGAACCACTTTTGTCAAGCTTGCCTTTTATTTAACAAGAAAGTTGAAAATTTTACCACTGAGCTTAATCTAAAAGCCTTAAAAACTGAATTTAATCCAGAGTGTCAACAGACATATGGATGGATGGAAACATACACACCAAAGCAATCAATATGTTGAGCTTTCACCAATGTGATCTCAACAGCAATAGTAAGTAAAGTGTCCCAGTTGTAGGTGAGAATTTAAGCAACATTCCACTTAAATTTGTACTTAATCTGATTTATTAACTGTAATTCTTCATACCATGGAAACAATTTTGTTTAACTAAAGAAATGTGTCAATACAAATCATATGCCCCCACAAAATAATACAAAACATGGACAATAATTCAGTAAAATATTACTGTCTGAAAATAGTGACAAGCAAACTTGATCTAGGTTTTGTACTAAATTTGGTTTGAATCCATCGAGTCTATTCAAAACTTATTAAGCAAAAATGAAATGCAATTAAAAAGAAACATTGTGACAATGTAAAACAACATACCAAACTTGGTTTGAATACATGAAGTTCTTTAGAAGTTACTGAGCAGAAAACAATTATAATGCAGTGAATGGAAAGTTATATGTCAAACAGGAGACATAATTCTATTACATTTTGTTGGAAAATGGTTAATACTAAACCTGGAACTGAGTTTTCTTAACATCAGGCCTTACACAAAAAATAATTAATCCATGCAGTCCTTACAAACTTACCGAGTGAAGCAAAATAATGATGCAATTGAAGGGAAAAAGTTCCAGTCAAACTGGGGCCATAATTCTGTTAATCTTTGCTACAAAAAGGGAAAATCAAATATATCTTTTTAATGTAAAGCCTCATATAAAATTAGATTTTATTTCATTAAGTCCCTAAAAATTCACTCTAAGGAAACAAAACTATAATGCATATGAAGAGGAAAGTGCTAAGTCAAACAAGGGCTATAACTCTAACAAAATTTGTTGAAAATAGTGAAAATCATATCTGACGAAGATTTTTTCAATGTAAAAATCAGAAAATAGAATTTACATCTGGGCTTATGGGAACCAATTAAGTAAAGTAAATTGCTAAAAGGCTCATTAGCACTAAGTAAGGAAGAGCTCAAACCCACAATCCCTAACTGTTTCACTCCCTAAATTATTGCAACATTAAACACTCATATTTAGTGATTTTCTCACTCTGTAACAAAAGTTACAACAATAAAACCATGAGAAAATGTCCCCATATACAGAATTTCCTGGTAATTATACATCTTAAAGTTGATAACTGTACCTGACATTCTCTACCACAATCTTCCTCAAATGCGGAGATTTCTTTCAGGGTGGAGGATACCTGTGTTATGTCACTCATGTCGGCAATGGTCACCGTCTCCAAAGCCTTGGCCAGTTCTGTGGTCAGCTAAAAAAACATGAAAGTATGCCAAATATGTCTTATCTGTAGTATTGACTATATACTATATACTTAAACTTCAGATGAGTGAAGAAAAAAGATAAGTGAATTTCTTTTTATATTTCTGTCCAATATTGGTCAATATTTATGAAATACTGTACAAGTTTTTAAACTGCTTTGGCAAGCATGCATTTTCATTTATTGATTGTGGTAGCCACTGCACCATTTGTTTCACCCCTGAAAACTTATTGTTAATAAATGTGTACACAGACTTTTGGAACTTTATTTGTCATTAGCTGCACAAAAAGTTTTGAGAATTTATATGATACTCTCATGGCAGATGAGATGTTCGTTTGATGTGGTCATGGAGGTGGAATAAACTGTCAAATCTAAAGGAACCTGGGATGGACAACCATATGTCATTGCATATGTCCAATTCAAGGATAGAACCATACTTCCCAGAACATGATATGCTAAAAACACAATTTTTTACTCCCTCCCAACACATAATGTTTATACAAATGCAATTTCCAGTAAATCATTCTTAAGGAAAAATTAGCATGAGAGATAGAACCTTTGTTGACACTGCACTATAGTGGCCATCACCTACAGCCTGTATCAACAGCAAACAGTCGTTCTTAATGGTCATGCAAAACTAACAACATGGGATAGTTAATACAGTTAATTGTCAGAGAGGTCATTAAAAGGTAAAGGTCATCATGTATAAACAACGACTACTGCACAGATTACTGAACAGACTGATAATAGCTATGGTGATTTTGTGTTTCTAACCCTTTCAGCACTGCTGTGGGAGAGTCCATTTAGCTGATTTGCATAGCTAAAGTACACAAAGTAGAACAACCCAATTTGTTCAAAAGTTAAATAAAAAAATGTGTGTTGAAGAAACAAACAGTTATTACACTTTGTTACCTTCAATGTGAATATTTAGTTATTATTATTAAAGATTATTGGCATGTTCTTGCAAAACATGTTTATTTTAGTAGTTGGAATAATGTGGAAGTGTAATTTATATGTTAAGACAAAATACAAAACTTCAGCTGTGATTCAGGAAATAATGAACTATTTGCAAAACTAAATTTTAGAACTCCCAATTGATGGAGTTTTATTTGTGAAGTGCAGTAGTAAAAGGGACATCGTAATCTGAGCACATGCTGCAAACACCATATTGACATGGGAAAATGTCGACCTTAAAAAATACCCAAAGATTTTACATTCATGTCTGATACTCCCTCACAGCAATGCAAATACAGAAAGATCATTTTTAATGCTTAGATAAATTTGGCAAGATCTTCTGGGAAGCTTGAACAAGTTCAGTAACTTCTAGTCTCTAATGAGTGCAAAGATACACACTAAAAACACTTATATCATGAACTAAACTTCTGACAACAGCAAGGTCTGCATCAAGTTAACACTGCATTCCACTGTCTAATGGATTTTAAAGACAAAAACCTGATGCATTTTTTGTTTAATGTCTGTGTAATTGAGATTATGCAAGTGTTTGCACCTATGTGTACATATGTGTTTATGGTGAAGATATATGACAATGCTAATTCTACCAACCATTTTTTGTTTTAAAGTGTATGAAATGCTCTGAAGAAAATATATTTTATTTTCTTTTGCTCAAAATCAGTCAGTGTCTATGTACTGATTTTAGCACATAACCTTTTCTCAACTGTATGACAATGTTCTTGTTTGGGTTTTGAGCTCTACCTACCCCCCCCCCCATCACTTGCTTTGAAACCACAAAACAGTTTGATTCTCATAAAAAACAATAGCACTGTTTGGAAGGTTGGCAGGTATGTGGAAACCAGGTCTGCAAAGGTGCAAAGCAGTAAAGTTACCAATGACTATCCTGGTCCAATATAGAGGCTCCTGTGGTACAAATTCTGAATGGAGGTTATGTTCTTATTACCTGTTTTCTGGCATCTCTTTCCTCCTCTGCTTTATTCAGCTCAGCATCACTGCAATTTGAACTCTAAAAAGAAAGACAGAATACTAAAATACAATTATATATTGTACCTATGCATTTGTGGCATGATATTATGTTGTAAATATTAACTGACAGCTAGCAAAAACATTGCCCAGTGTCAAAAACTGAAAATTTTACACGATACATGTATGACACAAACAAAAATTCAAATAGAAATTAAATATATGAAACTCTTTAGACAAGACTGGTACAATACTGTAAATTCACCATGCTTCCTGGAGCACCAGTATTTGCGGATTTATTGTTGCTACAGACAATAAATTAAATATTAAACAATGATTCATTTGTGCAATGAAACCAATTCCTCAAGACCAGAACTCAGCACATAAAAGTGCCATTAAAAAATTGATGAAAACTGATTCTCACAAAACTAACTGAATTCATGGTGTGCCACTTATTGCTAGCTATTTGTGGCATATTATATTCTTTGTTTCATAATTTATTACCAGATCTCTATCTACTATAGAACAATTCCATACAAAAAGTCAGTAAGGGGTCTAATGAGGGCCATACAAGAAGTCAATAAGGGGTCTAATGAGGGCCATACGAGAAGTCAGTAAGGGGTCTAATGAGGACCATACAAGAAGTCAGTAAGAGGGCCATACAAGAAGTCAGTAAGGGGTCTAATGAGGGTCATAAAAGAAGTCAGTAAGGGGAGTAATGAGGGCCATACAAAAAGTCAGTAAGGGGTCTAATGAGGGCCATACAAGAAGTCAGTAAAGGGTCTAATGAGGGCCATACAAGAAGTCAGTCAAGGGTCTAATGAGGGCCATACAAGAAATCAGTAAGGGGTCTAATGAGGGCCATACAAGAAGTCAGTAAGGGATCTAATGAGGACCATACAAGAAGTCAGTAGGAGGGCCATACAAGAAGTCAGTAAGGGGTCTAATGAGGGCCATACAAGAAGTCAGTAAGGGGTCTAATGAGGACCATACAAGAAGTCAGTAGGAGGGCCATACAAGAAGTCAGTAAAGGGTCTAATGAGGGCCATACAAGAAATCAGTAAGGGATCTAATGAGGGCCATACAAGAAGTCAGTAAGGGGTCTAATCAGGGCCATACAAGAAGTCAGTAAGGGGTCTAATCAGGGCCATACAAGAAGTCAGTAAGGGGTCTAATCAGGGCCATATAAGAAGTCAGTAAGGGGTCTAATGAGGGCCATATAAGAAGTCAGTAAGGGGTCTAATGAGGGCCATATAAGAAGTCAGTAAGGGTCTAATGAGGGCCATACAAGAAGTCAGTAAGGGGTCTAATGTGGACCATATAAGAAGTCAGTAAGGGGTCTAATGAGGGACATACAAGAAGTCAGTAAGGGGTCTAATGAGGGCCATACAAAAAGTCAGTAAAGGGTCTAATGAAGGCCATATAAGAAGTCAGTAAGGGATCTAATGAGGGCCATACAAGAAGTCACAAAGGGGTCTAATGAGGGACATATAAGAAGTCAGTAAGGGGTCTAATGAGGGCCATACAAAAAGTCAGTAAGGGGTCTAATGAGGGCCATATAAGAAGTCAGTAAGGGATCTAATGGGGGCCATATAAGAAGTCAGTAAGGGATCTAATGGGGACCATATAAGAAGTCAGTAAGTGGTCTAATGAGAGACATACAAGAAGTCAAGAAGGGGTCTAATGAGGACCATACAAGAAATCAGTAAGGGGAGTAATGAGGGCCATACAAGAGGTCAGTAAGGGGTCTAATGAGGGCCATACAAAAAGTCAGTAAGGGATCTAATGAGGGCCATACAAGAAGTCAGTAAGGGGTCTAATGAGGGCCATACAAGAAGTCAGAAAGGGGTTTAATCAGGGCCATATAAGAAGTCAGTAAGGGGTCTAATGAGGGCCATATAAGAAGTCAGTAAAGGGTTTAATGAAGGCCATACAAGAAGTCAGTAAGGGGTCTAATGAGGGCCATACAAGAAGTCAGTAAGGGGTCTAATGAGGGCCATACAAGAAGTCAGTAAGGGATCTAATGAGGGCCATACAAGAAGTCAGTAAGGGGTCTAATGAGGACCATATAAGAAGTCAGTAAGGGGTCTAATGAGGGACATACAAGAAGTCAGTAAGGGGTCTAATGAGGGCCATACAAAAAGTCAGTAAAGGGTCTAATGAAGGCCATATAAGAAGTCAGTAAGGGATCTAATGAGGGCCATACAAGAAGTCACAAAGGGGTCTAATGAGGGACATATAAGAAGTCAGTAAGGGGTCTAATGAGGGCCATACAAAAAGTCAGTAAGGGGTCTAATGAGGGCCATATAAGAAATCAGTAAGGGGTCTAATGAGGGCCATACAAAAAGTCAGTAAGGGGTCTAATGAGGGCCATATAAGAAGTCAGTAAGGGATCTAATGGGGGCCATATAAGAAGTCAGTAAGGGATCTAATGGGGGCCATATAAGAAGTCAGTAAGTGGTCTAATGAGAGACATACAAGAAGTCAAGAAGGGGTCTAATGAGGACCATACAAGAAATCAGTAAGGGGAGTAATGAGGGCCATACAAGAGGTCAGTAAGGGGTCTAATGAGGGCCATACAAAAAGTCAGTAAGGGATCTAATGAGGGCCATACAAGAAGTCAGTAAGGGGTCTAATGAGGGCCATATAAGAAGTCAGAAAGGGGTTTAATCAGGGCCATATAAGAAGTCAGTAAGGGGTCTAATGAGGGCCATATAAGAAGTCAGTAAGGGGTTTAATGAAGGCCATATAAGAAGTCAGTAAGGGGTGTAATGAGGGCCATACAAGAAGTCAGTAAGGGGTCTAATGAGGGCCATATAAGAAGTCAGTAAGGGGTCTAATGAGGGCCATATAAGAAGTCAGTAAGGGGTCTAATGAGGGCCATACAAGAAGTCACAAAGGGGTCTAATGAGGGCCATATAAGAAGTCAGTAAGGGATCTAATGGGGGCCATAAAAGAAGTCAGTAAGGGATCTAATGGGGGCCATATAAGAAGTCAGTAAGGGATCTAATGGGGGCCATACAAGAAGTCAGTAAGGGATCTAATGGGGGCCATAAAAGAAGTCAGTAAGGGATCTAATGGGGGCCATATAAGAAGTCAGTAAGGGATCTAATGGGGGCCATATAAGAAGTCAGTAAGGGGTCTAATGAGGGTTATATAAGAAGTCAGTAAGGGATCTAATGGGGGCCATACAAGAAGTCAGTAAGGGATCTAATGGGGGTCATAAAAGAAGTCAGTAGGGATCTAATGGGGGCCATAAAAGAAGTCAGTAAGGGATCTAATGGGGGCCATATAAGAAGTCAGTAAGGGGTCTAATGGGGGCCATATAAGAAGTCAGTAAGGGATCTAATGGGGGCCATATAACAAGTCAGTAAGGGATCTAATGGGGGCCATACAAGAAGTCAGTAAGGGATCTAATGGGGGCCATAAAAGAAGTCAGTAAGGGATCTAATGGGGGCCATATAAGAAGTCAGTAAGGGATCTAATGGGGGCCATATAAGAAGTCAGTAAGGGGTCTAATGAGGGCCATATAAGAAGTCACAAAGGGGTCTAATGAGGGCCATAAAAGAAGTCACAAAGGGGTCTAATGAGGGTGCTCTGTAAGCTCTTTTTTATTCAAAGTAATTCAGCAAAGACGGGACAAAACTGACATTTGCTATATCATAGAATGTTCAATATACAAAAAACAAATTAAAAGTTTAACATAGTTTCTTTTCCACTGAAATATTGGTTAATCTTCTTGAAAATAATCTGAAACACAAGGTGATCCACTGGGAGTGAATTTTTAAATTTCAAGAAATCTTAAAAATAGAAGAAATGTTTAAAGAAAGAAAACGATTTAGTCTCCTGTACTAAATAAAACTCTGAATTTAATTTTACAAACACTTCCATGTAAGTGTTGATTTTGTTTGTTTGCTTGTTTAATGGCATAACAAAACAAGAAAGGTTATACACTTTGACTAATTTTATGCTAATAAAGGTGCTATATCCTGCCACATGTGTTTACTTACAGCTGTAAAAGGGGATGTCCTGTTTGTTTCATCAAGGTTAGTCTTGGTGTATGACCCAGCTGTACCACAACCAGCATACTCTGTATGGTCAGAAAATTTAAAAGAAAAAAAAAACAAAAAAAAAATCAGAAAATGAGACTTATGTAACTTGGTTTTATGAAGTACAATGACTGTGACTATTATACTAAGAAGTGATAGAGATTGAAAGTTAAAGCATGTATAATATGCAGACAAATCTCAGTTTTGTTTGTCCAATCTTCAGCTTGGTTGTCAGTCTCAAGGGTGATTGTCTAGTCTCCATCTTGGTTATCCAATCACATGTTGGCAAGATGTAGGATAAAGACCAAAAACTGCATGTCATGTGGAGTTTGCAAAGGAAAAATCTTATGTTTAATTAAAGCAGCACTATGTACTAAGAATGATTAGTCTGATATACCTGCTGCCAAAATAGTTACCTGCTTTTGTACTTCAGAAGAAAGCTACCTCTGAAATGAATATTGTTAAAAGTGAGCTTATATGCTGCCCAGACAAGTTGTCAACAGCTAAAATTTGATACTTCCAACAGTCTCAATCAGTCAGTCAGTGCAAGCTCATGTTTCACCTATTATTGAATAAGGTATAATGAAATCCAAATCTATACCATATGTCTAAATTGTTTTAAAAGCCTACAGAAAAAACTCTATTAGATAACAAATATGGGAGACATAGAATATGTCATAATATAAATTTAAAAGGTATGTCCTACAAAAGCTCTGATTTTAAGGCCATTGATTTTACCTCATTTATTTATTTATTTAGGAAGGTAGGTAGCTACTGAGGTATCAAAGTCACCAATTAACTTTTGTTTCTCTCAGACTACATTCCATGTAGTATGGCAGAGCACTGCAGTTTTGCTGTTTTTTTGTGAATTCATTCCAAGCAAACAACATCTGTCTATGATGATTATGGTAGTAATTTGAAATAGTGGATGCCATAAGACAGGGGACATAGTTGGTACATCTTATATATATGTCAGTCATGCAGAGACCTTCTCCTCAGGCACAGATGGGAACTGCATCAGCAACCAAACAGACTCAAAGATGTGTACTGCCTATACACACTTCAGGACACAACTACATGAGCATATGGCTATGTTTATTTGACTACATCAGTAATTTCAACTCACTCAAGATATAAATACATGGCTTGAACTTCCATAAGAAATTTATTTAAAATTTTTTAAGTTCCATGGCTCTTTCTAGCTTAGGCTATTTTTTTTTACTTTCTGCATTGGATGTATGCATTGCTCAATAACCTGAAAGAGTGGTTAGCACTGATGAAGCAGTTTAGCACAGATGAAGTAGTTTAGTATTGATGAAGAAGCAGTTTAGCACAGATAAAGTAGTTTAGCATAGATGAAGCAACAGTTTAGCACAGATAAAGTAGTTTAGCATAGATGAAGCAGCAGTTTAGCACTGATGAAGCAGTTTAGCACAGATGAAGCAGTTTAGCATAGATGAAGTAGTTTACCATGGATGAAGCAGATTAGTACAGATGAAGCAGTATTTCTAAATTTTGTCTTTTCACAGCTAATACTCAAGGCACGTTTTTTTTGTTTTCATTCAAAGTGAAGATTAACAATAAAGCTTGTGTGACAGTAAAATTAATTCATGTTTAAAATACTTGACAATAATTACAATACAGCATTAGCAACAGTAGAAATACTTTAAGTTTGTATGGCACAGAAAAAAGCACAAAACTTTTTACGGAAAAGCTAGATACATCTTTGTAGAACAAGCATGACCAAATCAAGATGAGGAAAGCTTATGTTTATGATTACCATTGATCTTCCTTAAACCATAATTGTTACTACAGTTGTGTATAGCAATATGATTGTCTAGAAGTTTGATATTTGTTGTGAATGTGTTATCCATTCCAAATGGTTTAAAAAAATTGCCAGAAGGATTCTCAATACTATTTGTCTGAATACTATTTATGAAAAAAGTTACTTCAAATTTTATGTTGGTACTGATTATAGTAAATATTGGATTAAAAATAGGAGAAAGAGAGAGTTGTAAAAGATGAAATTTATTATAGGATAACAAATAGTTATTGCTAATAATATTGATGATTAAATAGATTAAAACTGTAACAAACTACATCTTTCTTTACTCTTCATCTCTGCTGCAATTTTTTCACCTATTAAGAATTTAATTAACTGGTTTCATATTTCATACATTCTGCTCTTTCACATTACAAAACTACTTTCTATGTACCAGTCAATCATATTACATCATGAAACTACATTCTTTGTACCAGTCAGTCATGTTACATTATGAAACTACATTCTGTGTACCAGTCAATCATATTACATTATTAAACTACATTCTGGGTGCCCCAAGTGACCGAGTGGTCTAAAGTGCTCACCATTACGGATCACTGCCATCTCACCTCTGTCTGCGTGAGTTTGAGTCTCAGGCTCGGCTAACATGGTTACGTGAGAAAGCCTGCCAGTAGCTTCTCGTGGGTCGGTGGTTCTTCCCGGGGTTTACCAGGGTTCTTCCTCCACCAATTATACTGGCCGCCATGCATAGCCTATCTTGTGCTGAAAAATGGCATTAAACCTAACAACAACAACAACAACAACATTTTGTGTACCAGTCAGTCATATTGGTGCTGAAGTAGTTTATACTTTATCCATGTCCAAAAAGAAAACTTTTTTCAAATTTTGATTTTCCACAATATCATTAACATAATTCTGAATGCTGAATTTTCACGCATTTTTAAAAAAATAATTCTACGAATCAAGACTTGTCTGCAGTTAGGATGGTAGAGTTGTGGAGTACATAATGCCTTATTTGTTGGCAAGTGGCAACATGACTCCACACTGATTACTTCGTCTGTTGAAAGAGTTGGGTTAGTTGGGAACTACTTGGCTGGGAAATGTGCAATATTAGTTGTAACAATGTTTCCTTTGGAAGTGGCTTTCTTCTGAAGTGAATGTAGTTTCTAGATGGTCCATTTAGGCACATGGGTAGCTATTCTGATAACAGGCATATTACACACACACACACACACACACACACACACACACACACACAATTGGTCCCAAACAAATGACCTTTCATAAAGGCAAAGAGTTGCAAATTTTTGTATAAAAGAGCTTATTATACTTTAATATTTGTACACAGGCATCTACTAAATACAGATGATCACTACTTCATGTTTGACTGTACACAATCATAGGTAAAAACATTATCACATTTTACAGCACTGAAGACTCTAATTCATGTTTTCTAGGTACTGAATATTTTAATATCTTGTAGAATTACTTTTTCAACAATACTGAAATTATTCTAATGGTAATATTTGTTTTTGCATGACAACTAAATATAAAAATTTCAAATAGGAATTAATCTTCTACAGCTATAATAAATATGCATGAAAACTGTCAAACATGCTCAGTGCTTTTACATGCATTCCATGCTCATGCCAATTTCTTCAATCTAATTTTAAAAATATGTACATTTCATGCCCATGCCTAACTGCTGACCAAAATATCCAAGTCTGAAAAGTTAAAAAAAAATAAAGAAAAATTTGAAAAGTTGCAATAACAACACAAAAATTTAAAAGAGTCATCAACAAGTGCACACCAAATGTCATTTTTTGTCGACCTCAATTCATTTTTGCTTAATAGTGCTAACAAGGTTTTCTAACAAGTAAGTCTACATCCAACAAGAGTACAGTGAATGGTGCATTGTTTAATTGTCCATATTAATTAGTCCTCTATGTTGGCACCAACAGGGTGTGGCTGACTCTGGAGACTACTGACCAATGGGTCAAAATGACCTGGAGCTTTGGTATGGTATGTAGTGTAGAAACCATTATTATTACACTTATCATGATCACTGACGATGAGACCCCAGAATCTATGGGTTTCTTTATTATCCTAAGTGCAAGCCATTCAGTCATAGTGATAAACAATCTTGATCCTTTTGACTCCAAACATCAATAAGGCTTCTTTCTTACCCAATATGCAAGTCATCCACAAACTTTGGTGAAGGTATGTGGTGAAGAACTGAACATTTTGTGCAAAAATATTTTTCTTCTTTCAGTTACAGTGAACTTAACTTCTGACCTTTGTTAATACAAGCCATCCACAAAGTCTGGTCTAGGTCTGTTATGTAGAACTAAAGTCAATCTGCAGAAAACACTTTTCATCTCAAATTCACAGTGACCTTGATCAATGACCAAAATCTGTAGGCTTCTTTCTTATCCCAAATGCAATCTTTCCACAAAGTTTTGATCCTGGTCTCTGATGTAGAACTAATGCTATTGTGCAAAAACCTTTCTCCTTCTTTCAGTCACAATGATCATGACCCTGAAATCACTAGGGTTCTTCCTTACCCCAAGTGCAAATTATCACAATGTTTTGGTCAAGGCATGTGAAGTAAAACTTGTGTTATTGTACAAAACCCCCTTTTCTTATTTCATTCAGTAACAATGACCCTTTACCTTTGACCCCAAATCAATAGAATTCTCTCTTACCTCAAGTGCAGGCCATCTGCTAAGTTTGGTAATGTAGATGGCTGTCAGCTTGAGTTATTGTGCAGAAACTAATTTGGGTAACAGACTGATGGACTGTTCACATAACAACATCATACTCTCTGTCTTTGGAGCAGACATGTAAAAGGTTAAAAAATGTGTTTAAAAAAATATTAAAACATTACTATCATGAAAATCTGAATGAGGTCCTCTATATACAGATTAAAATATACTAATAAAGTTTAATTTGTCTATGAAGAGTGGTTTTTGTGCACTGTTGCTAACAGGATGGATGGATGGATATTACTATATCAAGATGCCCACAGTGCTGCGTGTGTGTGTGTGATTTGGATTTTTAACGTACATTTTCTACATGTATACTGGTAAATAGCCATCTGTTGAGAGTGACTAACAACGTGTTGACAAGAGGCCAAATTGGGAAAAGGACTGAGCTTATGATAAAATTAAATGTACAAGAATTTTTTAGGAACATTTAAAACAAATATGACCATCAGTAACATATGACCCTTGGCAGAATGCAAAGTTTTTACAATTTAATAAGTCTGCAAATTAATCCTGTGTATGACATCGCATCATATCTGAAAACAGATCTCCTGATAGCTCTCAAAAATAGCAACGAACATATTGAATGTGCAAGGAAGTTGTAGGCTGTTGTTCATCTTTCTGACATTTAAATATTCACCATTATTTGAAGAAATTACAATGCATAATGATATAGGTAACCTCAATGTATAAATATGTCTGCAAAACAGATTACAGAACATATTTAAATACAGTTACAAGACCATTCACTATAGTTTGAGGACCTGGCACATAAAGTATGTGACTTGCCACTGATTGGAATCCACTGAACCTAGGCCATACATTCAACCCCTGCCCTATTTTTGCACAGCATAATAAGATATTTTTAAATTCCAATCATTTATATTGTTCTAAGACAAATTATGTGTATCATGCATGAAGATAAAACAATTTGTTGCTGAAAATGTTGTGACTTACTCATGCAAAGTGGTGCATGCTGTTGTGATATGAACCATGCTGTAATTTGATGCTTATAGGGTGCATTTGTCAGTGTTTTGATGCACACTGCTAATTCACTTGTCTCATCTTTGAAAATTATTGAAGAGATGTATAAACAGTGCATTAATAATTGGAAGGAAAAGAAAACATGATTCGTGCTGTCTGAAGTTTCAATCACAGGCCTTTAAAATTCTATCACTGTAGTAAGAAAAGTCAGAATATTCAAGAAAACAAATGTGAAAAAAAATATCATATATATATATAATCATATATATATAGATATTTGAAGCCATTCAAAATATTTTACAAATCATATCTTTCCTAAGAGAACAAACGCCAATCATCCATCTACTATGGCAGCATGGCTGTAAGGACAGTAGTTCCAAAGTAATCCTGAACAAGTCATTGTGAATCGAATATCAGAAAAGTAAGTTTCATTACCATATAAAAAATCTTGGTCAACTGTATTACACTGCAGTATAGTTAATTAGTATTTAAAGTCAAACATCATTCTTGTGTCAGACTGCATAGCACTCCTCAGACCAATATCTTTGTATGTGTCAGACTGCATAGCATCCCACAGTAGAGTATGCTTCTTTGTGTCAGATTGCATAGCATCACTCAGTACAGTAAGCTTCTTGGTGTCAGACTGCATAGTATCACTCAGTACAGTATGCTTCTTGGTGTCAGACTGTATAGCATCCATCAGTACAGTATGCTTCTTTGTGTCAGACTGTATAGCATCCCTCAGTACAGTATGCTTCTTTGTGTCAGACTGCACAGCACCAATCAATCCTTCTCTGTCTGACTGTAGAGCATCCCTCAGTACAGTATAGCTTGTTTCAGATTGTATAGCACCTCTCAGTACAATATGCTTCAATGTGGCAAATTGTATAGGACCCCCATTTCAGTCCAGTATGCTTTCGTTGTGTCAGATTGTATAGCAACCCCATTTTAGTTCAGTTTGCTTCACTGTGTCAAAACTGTATAGCACCGCCATAACGGTCCAATATAATTCTCTCTGTGAGATTGCATAGCACCCCTCAGTCCAATTTGCTTCTTTGCATCGGATTGTGCAGCATCCCCCTATTAGTCCAATAAATTTCTTTGAGTCAGATTGTATGGCAACCCTCAGTCCAGTACATTTCTTTGTGTCAGATTGCATAGCACCCATCAGTACAGTATGTTTCATTGTGTCAGACTGCACAGCACTCATGAGTCCAACATCCTTCTTTATATCAGATTGTATAACTCCCCCATGTCAGTTCAATATCCTTCTTTCCATCAGATTGTGAAGCACCCCTCAATCCAATATATTTTATTGTGGCAAATTATACAGCAGCCCTATTTCAGTAGCAACCATAAGTCCAATATACCTTCTTTGTCTTAGATTGTAGGGCAACCCTCAGTCCAATATGCTTCTTTGTGTTCAATTGAATAGAACCCATCCATTCAATATGCATCTTTGTGTCACACTGTATGGCATCCCTAAGTCCAATACGCAACATTGAGACAGACTGTATAACACCACTCAGTCCAATATGCTTCTTGGTGTCAAATTGTACTGCACCCCCATTTGAGTCCAGTATGCTTCACTGCAGCAAACTGTACAGCACCCCCACAGTAGTACAATATACTTCTTTATGTCAGATTGTATAGCACCAATTAGTTCAATAAACTTCTTTATATCATACTGTATAGCAACCCTCAGCCCAATATGCTTCTTTGTGTCAGATTATATAGTACCCCTCAGTCCAATATGCTTCTTTGTGTCAGACTGTATAGTACCCCTCAGTCCAACATGCATCTTTATGTCAGATTGTATAGCACCAATCAGTCCAATAAACTTCTTATATCAGACTGTATAGCATCCCTCAGTACAGTATGCATCTTGGTGTCAGATTGTATAGTACCCCTCAGTCCAATATGCTTCTTTGTGTCAGATTGTATAGTATCCATCAGTCCAACATGCATCTTTGTGTCAGATTGTATAGTACCTCTCAGTCCAACATGCATCTTTGTGTCAGATTGTATAGTACCCCTCAGTCCAATATGTATCTTTGTGTCAGATTGTATAGTACCCCTCAGTCCAATATGCATCTTTGTGTCAGATTGTATAGTACCCCTCAGTCCAATATGTATCTTTGTGTCAGATTGTATAGTACCCCTCAGTCCAATATGCATCTTTGTGTCAGATTGTACAGCACCCTGAGTCTAACATGCTTCATTGTATCAGATTGTATAGGACCTCCAGCCCAATATCCTTCTTTGTGTCAGACTGTATATGACCCCTCAATCCAATATCCTTCTTTGCATCAGACTGTATAGCACCCAATATCAGTCTTTGTGTCAGACTGTTTAGCATTCCTCAGTCCAATATGCTTCCTTTGTCAGACTGTATAGCACTCCAATATCTGTCCAATAAATTTCTTTGTGTCAGATTGTTTAGCACCCCCATATCAGTCCAATAAATTTCTTTGTCAGATTGTTTAGCACCCCCATATCAGTCCAATAAATTTCTTTGTGTCAGATTGCTTAGCACCCCCATATCAGTCCAGTAAATTTCTTTGTGTCAGATTGTTTAGCACCCCCATATCAGTCCAGTAAATTTCTTTGTGTCAGATTGTTTAGCACCCCCATATCAATCCAATAAATTTCTTTGTGTCAGATTGTTTAGCACTGCCCATATCAGTCCAATAAATTTCTTTGTGTCAGATTGTTTAGCACCCCCATATCAGTCCAGTAAATTTCTTTGTGTCAGATTGTTTAGCACCCCCATATCAGTCCAATAAATTTCTTTGTGTCAGATTGTTTAGCACCCCCATATCAGTCCAATAAATTTCTTTGTGTCAGATTGTTTAGCACCCCCATATCAATCCAATAAATTTCTTTATGTCAGATTGTTTAGCACCCCCACATCAGTCCAATAAATTTCTTTCTGTATGGGTAATCTTTAACTTTGGAAAACAGATTTAGGTGCCTGAAGGTAGAGCTTGTACACGTCCTCTCATACAGCACACTAATTTAACTTACAGTATTCACCAGTAACAAAGAATACATTAGTGTTGTTAGAGTTAATAATTTAGACACACTATTTAAATTAAAAGACATACCATTACATATAAAATCTATAAAATATATGATCATTAGCCAAAAAAGGAAAAAGCTACTATCAATAACTTCTGACTCTCAGTACATGATTAACACTGACCACCCAATCAGAAATCTGTTCAAATGACAATCCTATTGTTTGTTATTTAAATTAATAACAGATGTGAATAATGACCAAAGCTGTTATGAAACAGTTGGATTTGACATTTTTGAAAAAAAAAAACCATATTCAGCTTAATAAAATTAACCTAAATAAAATTGTTCCTATAGACTGTGTAACATATAACTTTTGATTCAGGGTCTGTAAACCAATCTAGGTCTTATATTTAATGATTTTTATTGGATTTTCAAGGTAATGTCTGTAACTTTTCATTAACCCATCTTGATTCAATACAAACAACTGCTACTAAGGTTTAAAAAAACTGCATTAAAAGTTTGGTACCATGTACGCAGCTATGGTTACACATAATCAGTAACCAAAGAGTACTATTTCTTACTTTGAAGCTGGTAAGATATCTACAACTACATTAAAACAGCAGAGAGTAATCTATCCCTGATGTAAATAGAAAATTTCAAAATGTACATAATGATAAACTGGATGTTTTTGTGATGTGTGGAATGGCAATAAGCAAAGATTACAATAGATTCCCCAATCCACTTCAAATAGGGCTGATTTATCAAAATTCAATATATAGTACCAAATGTTTTATCATAAATATGACTAAGGGGACCTTGACTATATTATAATCATAATTGTACATAATGTTTACAATTAAGGTGATTAAAGTAACTCTGTGGCCATACTATAAACATAAAACAATCCAACGAAGACTGGAGGGGAGTATCTATATTTCACTTACATGGTTGGCAACCTTTTTTTTTGTCCCAAAAATATTAATGTCTACCAAGTGTGCTTCACAATTAAAATATAATAAGCTATAAGGGTTATGAAGACAAGTCAGGTTTTATTTTGGTGAAAAAGCAGTGGCATATCTGACCTTGCACATTAACTTGGTGCTAGATTGCTGGCTACAATGACTGAGACTACTCGTATATAAATCAATACGTTTTTCTTACCATCAGGCATTCAACCATGCATAAAGTGAATAGTCCTTGAAAAACATGCCGTGTGATTAGTATTAAGCAAAATTACATACAAAGATGAAAAATCCTCCTCATTATCTTTCAGCAGTCACATGACAGTCTTCACTGTAACGTATCTGTCAATCTGAAATTATCTTAGAAAAAAACAAAAATTATCATTCCATTCTAAATATCCAAATTAAAATGCATCTAAACAAGACATGCAAAAGCATGCAGTCACCTGAAGTAGCGTCCTTACTCAGCATATTCATCATTGAGCGATAGGTTGAGGCAGTCTTACAAACCTCCTTGGCATCACCGCGTGCTTTTACCATGTCCAGGATATCCATTTTTTCATTCAGGAGGGTTGTCAATGTGTCCTTAAATGTAGTTGGATCCACAGGTTGGGACTGAAAGACACACAATATAATACTTTAATTCACTTAATTTACAGGAAGGACAATGAGGCAAGGATAATGTTCATTTAGTAGACAATCATAAATTTGCACAATTTGATGTTACTAATATGCAGCATTTATTATATTTGCAAAATTTCAGTAATGCTAAAACATGAATTAAAGTAATCTTCTGTTTTGGTAGTTTGTATTTACCTCATGTAATGGACCTGGATTGCTCTTGTTTCCAAAATATTTAAACTCATGTAATGGGCCTGGATTGCTATTTTGTTCCAAAATATTTAAACCCATGTAATGGACCTGGTTTGCTATTTGTTCCAAAATATTTTAACTCATGTAATGGACATGGATTGCTATTTGTTCCAAAGTATTTTAACTTATGCAATAAACATGATTTCTATTTGCTCCAATGTATTTTATCTCATGCAGTGAACATGGATTTCTATTTGTTTCAAAGTATTTTATCTCATGCAGTAAACATGGATTTGTATTTGTTTAAAAGTATTTTAACTCATGTAATGGACCTGGATTGCTATTTGTTCCAAAGTATTTTAACTTATGCAATAAACATGATTTCTATTTGCTCCAATGTATTTTATCTCATGCAGTGAACATGGATTTCTATTTGTTTCAAAGTATTTTATCTCATGCAGTGAACATGGATTTCCATTTGTTTAAAAGTATTTTAACTCATGCAGTGAACATGGATTTCTATTTGTTCCAAATTATTTTATCTCATTCAATGAACCCAGATTGCTATTTGTTCAAAAATATTTTAACTCATGCAATGAACCTGGATTGCTATATATTAAATACTATTAACTTTTCTGCCACATTGCAAGCAATTTATTAAAATCTTTTAATACATATACTAAAATAGTACCTCACTATAAGACCCCTGAATATAACACAATATCTTTTATAAAGGTGTTATGTTTATGAACCCATACATTATGAAACAGTAAAACCATCAATAATTTAACCAAGTGTAATAGGATCACACCTGTAACATGTTACTGTACACTGTTATAGTTCCTTTGTAGAGCAACATAGTGAGTGATCACTGTAGCACTGGTAGATTAGTTCCTGTAACTAACTGAGTTACCCTCTGTAAATAAAGTTTGGTTTGGTTTGGCTCTGTGTGGTTTAATGCCATTTTTCAGCATATGATAGCCTATACTTGGCAGCTAGTATATGTGCTGGAGGAAGAACCCTGGAAGACCTCAGGAAAAACCACTGACCTACAGGAAGCTATTGGCAAGCTTTTTCACATACCCATGTTGATTGAGCAGAGATTCAAGTTCATATGTGCAGAGGTGAGATGTGAAAGTAGTCTGTAAATGAGCACATCAGACCACTTGGCCTTCTGGGGCTTCCACTCTAAACCAAGTTGTTCTTACCATCATACACATTAGACCAATTGGCCTCATGGGGCTTCCACTCTCTTATTCTTACCATCATACACATTAGACCACTTGGCCTCATGGGGCTTCCACTCTAAACCAAGTTGTTCTTACCATCATACACATCAGACCACTTGGCCTCATGGGGCTTCCACTCTCTTGTTCTTACCATCATACACATTAGACCACTTGGCCTCATGGGGCTTCCACTCTAAACCAAGTTGTTCTTACCATCATACACATTAGACCACTTGGCCTTCTGGGGCTTCCACTCTCTTATTTTTACCATCATACACATTAGACCACTTGGCCTCATGGGGCTTCCACTCTAAACCAAGTTGTTCTTACCATCATACACATTAGACCACTTGGCCTTCTGGGGCTTCCACTCTCTTGTTCTTACCATCATACACATTAGACCACTTGGCCTCGTGGGGCTTCCACTCTAAACCAAGCTGTTTTTACCATCATACACATTAGACCAATTGGCCTCATGGGGCTTCCACTCTAAACCAAGTTGTTCTTACCATCATACATATTAGGCCAATTGGCCTCCTGGGACTTCCACTCTCTTGTTCTTACCATCATACACATTAGACCACTTGGCCTCATGGGGCTTCCACTCTAAACCAAGCTGTTCTTACCATCATACACATTAGTCCACTTGGCCTCCTGGGGCTTCCACTCCCTTGTTCTTACCATCATACACATTAGACCACTTGGCCTCATGGATCTTCCACTCTAAACCAAGCTGTTCTTACCATCATACACATTAGTCCACTTGGCCTCCTGGGGCTTCCACTCCCTTGTTCTTACCATCATACACATTAGACCACTTGGCCACTTGGCCTCATGGATCTTCCACTCTAAACCAAGTTGTTCTTACCATCATACACATTATATCTCCTGTTGTACAATATGCTGTTTGTTCTACTTCTGATTTCAATCAAATAGCACTAAAGACCCTACTTTTTGGCAGACCTACCCTAATCTACTGGAGAAGTAAGTGACAGTAGATCTAGGTCACACTATTCATTATAGCTGATATGTGAAGGTTATTCACAGGTGAATACGGATAAAAAAATCAGCATGGAATATGACCAGCATATTATGCAATAGGAGAAACGATACATAAATAGAAGCCAAAAAAAGTCAGCATATGATACAGCCAACATATTTATGCAATAGAAGATATGATACATGAATAGAAGGCAAATAAATCAGCATAGAATCTGACCCACTGACACATTAAACAACAAGAGATCTGGGTGATCCTTCTTTAAGAGATTGTAAGCAGACTGCAGAGACCTTAATCTATTGGTGCATTATATGACATCACATCTAGATCTATGCACTTCACAATTATATGTTTTCTTCCATGTAAACCTGCAGCAAGTTTTAGCATTTTGATTCAGATAAAACAAGACAGTGATACCAAATATTACTACCTATAATCAATTCTTTCTCCCTTCATGATTTTTTGACATTAAGAATTAGTTTAGACCAATTTCTGTTCATACAGTCAGACTTTGGTGCCTCCAAAAGAAGATTTAGTGTTTATTCTGCACACAAGCTAGGCCAGATGGGCTTCAATAAATACTGCAAATTTCTGGAAACAGTCCATGTTTCCACAACCATAATGGTGATCTAATACCAAAACTTTAATTAAAATATCTATTTATGTCTATACAAGAATTTTGAATACTCTTTTAGTAAATACATAATGACTATGAAAGGGAACATTGACATCAAATGTTTGTCTCATTTATTTCTAATTATCTCTTCTCAAGTTTCTTGAAATTGTAAAATACTCTGCAGGCCTATACTGAAGCAAAATTGATGTGAAGGAAAGTATGATATGTTACTAGTTAGGCTGCAATATAACCACTCAAAGGTCATGAGAGCTGATTTCTCAGACTAAACTAACCTGTACTTGGGCCACATAGTAGATTTTAGAAGATCCGAGTGTATCTGAGATCCTTACATAGATGTCCAAGTAAAAGTTGTTGTCGGAATTGCCTAGTGGTAGGGTGTCATTGTAACTTGTGTCAGTTCCATAAAGAATTATTGTCTCTAATCCATTTGTGTCAAAATCTGAAAAAATGAAACAGATGAGAAATAATACATTAAGTATTTCTTCCAGTGGAATATGAAATAGGCAATGAATGCTCAATACTTTATTTTTACAACATCAAAATATTAGACTGACATGAAACAAACATAAATATATATGTACAATATCAATGAATAGATTCAAAGTGAATAAACATTTTATTAGTGCCTACTAAGTGTAGTCAAAAAGCTTTAACAATTGGTTGAAACTCTATTCCATCCCTCAACTGATATTAAAATAATATAATAATGAAGATTTTGAGGCTCAAACTACTGTAAACTCCTGCTTAGAATCAACTGCAAACAACATGGACCCTGAGCTGCTGAAACATAATGCACCTGCAGATCAGGGTCTATGTTGTTTGTTCTACTAATTATTCCTTATAAACTGCACAGACCCAGACGTGCCAGTGCATTATGTGATGGCAGAGCTATGTCTGTGCAGTTTGCTTCAACTTATGAATGAATACATATGGTATATCAAATCATTCTTTTATCAAGGAAATTCCATTGTCCAGTCTGTTTGATTTTGGGAAATCCTAGTCTTGCCTATTAAAAGTAATATTACCCAAATGAAACACACTAATATGGCAGCTTTTAAACGAGGCCCACTTTTACATATAGGTCCCAGATGGTAAACATACATGTTATGGATCCAGTTAAAATATAAATAATATATTACAAACTGCGAATTCATTTATTTTCATTGTCATCACTTTTTGTGGTTTTGAGAACAATGACATCTTTATCAATACTTATATTTGGGGTTTGGAGGAAGAATCCTACAGTGTCTGCAGAATGATCATTGTTTGTTGTGTTTGTGGAGAAGTCCTACTGTTTCTGCAGAATGATCAGAATGATCATTGTTAGTTGGGTTTGGGGTGAAGTCCTATTCTTTTTGCAGAAGGATCGTTGCTCTTTGCATTTGGAAGAGGTGCCTACTGTTCTGCAGATCACTGCTTGTTGCATTTGGGAGAGGGGTCCTACAGTTTCTACATATGATCATTGTTTGTTGGGTTTGGGGAGGAGTCCAAATGTTTCTGCAGAAAGGTTTGGAAGAGGGGTCATACTATTTCTGCAGAAAGGATAAGTGTTGCATTTAGGGGAAGAGTCCTATTGTTTCTACATATAAGGATCATTGCTTGTTGTGTTTGGGGTTGGAGTCCTATTGTTCCTACATAAGGATCATTGCTTGTTGTATTTGGGGTTGGAGTCCTATTGTTTCTTCATAAGGATCATTGCTTGTTGTATTTGGGGTTGGAGTCCTATTGTTCCTACATAAGGATCATTGCTTGTTGTATTTGGGGTTGGAGTCCTATTGTTCCTACATAAGGATCATTGCTTGTTGTATTTGGGGTTGGAGTCCTATTGTTCCTACATAAGGATCATTGCTTGTTGTATTTGGGGTTGGAGTCCTATTGTTCCTACATAAGGATCATTGCTTGTTGTATTTGGGGTTGGAGTCCTATTGTTCCTACATAAGGATCATTGCTTGTTGTATTTGGGGTTGGAGTCCTATTGTTCCTACATAAGGATCATTGCTTGTTGTATTTGGGGTTGGAGTCCTATTGTTCCTACATAAGGATCATTGCTTGTTGCATTTGAGGAGGAGTCCAAAATGTTTGTGCAGAAGGATCATTGCTTGTTCCATTGGGGGAGGAGTCCTACAGTTTCTGCAGAGGGATCAGTGTTTGGAAAGTATGTATATTCATGGCTGGCAGCAACCAAATATTTTCTGGAAAAGTGATATTCAAGGAAAAATTATTTATTCACAGTAGTACATTTCTGAAAGTTCTGCTTTGCTCTACAATGAAATGAAAGTGTGTCATAGATGTGTTCAAGCCCTCATTGGGAAGCTGCTTGGCTCTGCAGTCTATGTGATCAAGCTGAAGATTTAAGTGAAATCTTAAAACTTACAAAGGAACTCGTATTTAGCAACTCCATCTTCATCTGTAAATCCTGCACACTTGAATTCATGATAGGTCTGGGTGGCTGTGCCATTCAGTGGGCTTACAGAACAATTTCCACCACTTGGGAAGTCATTAACAATGAGATTAATTGATGTCTCTCCTGTGATAGAGCTGCCAACATTGCTCATGTAAAGTCGTAACTGGAACTTCTTTTTGGTGTTGTAAAATAAAAACAGCTTTGGGCTGATGGCAAGTTCATCTGAGTAAATACCTGTTAGTAAAAAAATCATCATAAATAGTAAAATGGTCACCCTCAAGACAGGCTACCCTTTTCAACTGTTTTGCCCCCCTCACAAAAGACCATACTTATAAAAAAAAAATATTTACTACAGAAGTGGTGGCCTTATAAGAGGGGAACCACTGTACTTAGTAATGGTGAAGGTAGATGAAAGGAAAAAAAATGGTCAACCAGCATGCAAAGACATAAGTACCCATAGATATATAGATAGATCTGTACATAGATAAGAGATATAGATAGACAGACAGATAGATAGACAAACATATAGAACTGCATTGCATCCATATATTGAAGCTATATATAGATTCATGTACATGCATGGTCTGCATATGCAAAGTTGAAAATATCACATATTTAACTATAATGAATTGAAACAGCCATGCATGATTAAAAAAACACTATGTCTACTGAATGAACCCACTTGTCAAATAATGAACAGTGTTCTGGGCACAGAGAAGACCTATATTTCAAAATATACATGGAAGAATGTAGAAATGCATGCATGCTACAGTTAACTAAGCACGATTAATTCTTTTGTTTTTTCACTTTCATGGTCCAGTATATACTTAAATTTCAAATATGAAAACATTCTTTGTTGAGGGATTAAAAAAAGAAAAAAAAAACTGACAAGCTAAACTGTTTCTTTAAATTTTCTACTTTTACTTCCTTTCAGGGCCTTTGTAACTTAAAATAATGCTGACAACAAAATTCAAATATATGCAGTTGATATAATATACCAAGCCACAAATTTTACTGGCATATAATCTTATCCAACATTAAATTGTTACCAATTCCACTGAGCTGCATCTTTTTCAGATCTCAAAGCAAAAGATTTGAAGAAATTATTCAATATAAAATAGACCAAACGCTATATAAAAATATGAAAATCAATTTTTTTGGCATGATATCTAATCAGCCACTCATGGTTAAAACATAAAATATAAATATTTGTAAGATTTCTATTTAAAGTTAAATTCATACTTCATTTTTGCATTAATTAAAAAGTAGGTTTCCAAAATTAAATGCTGTTTGAACAGCAAACAAAATTACAACCATGCCCTATTAACTGAAAAGACCCATAAAAATCTTCACTTCTGTGACAATAAATGCTCATACAAGAAAATCTGTGAGGTCTATGTCTAATGTTTCCATGGAGACAAGAATGTCAACAAAATTGTACAACATATTGCACTAAACAACATCTGAATGGTCTTCTACTTTATAAGGTATGAAAAACTAAGTACATGTATACATTATTTCTAATGTTACATTAAAATCAAAGTACCATGCAACATGACTTGCTAATAAACCATATTGAAAATCTTGTGCATGTGCATATTTGTGAAAAAAAATGTACATTCGCTAAATTGAGCCAAAGCTAGGCATAGCAGCAAAAATGAAAACTTCCCTGTCAAAGGCCATGATACAAGCACAGCTGCAGTCAAATATATGTAATAAAAAACCTGTACCAAAAGTGTGCCAAATGGCAGCCAGGTTCTGGCTACAATAAAAGCACAGCTGCAGTCAAATACATGTAAAACCTGCATCAAAAGTGTGCCAAATGGTCAGGTTGTAGTCAGGTTGTGGTTAACACTTTTCCATCTCACTGCAGTTAAAATTAAAATGAACATATAGATTCATATTTTTAAAAGCTAGTAAATCCATTACCAGTAGCCTGTGCTAGAGTTTTGAAGACAAAAAACCTGAAGTAGAATTTGTTCAACAAAGTTCTAGTAATACAAAAATAGGGAAAACAACATATTGACAATTTGTGTACTAAATTTGCAATCTAACTCACCTTCTATGGTGCTTTTAGATTTTGTTAGTGTACTGTGGGATTTATAGACTGGTTCTGTTTTAGAAGGCTTTGTTCATGGATAATATTTTTGAAAAATGGAACCAAAAAGGTCAAAGTTACACTTATGTTTTCTAGTGGAATATATGTAAAATAGTTTCATTTGTCCACAAATGTTATTACTGAAATGTCCTTTCACTACACATAAATAGAGACTGGTCAGGGTCTATTGAAGGATACATGATTGGGGATTCACACCAGAGTTGCAATAAACAATAATTCCATTTACCATTTAGGATTAAAATACAGCCATTGTAAACCTTAATTGATGAGAGTAAAATGTTTGTTTTTGGTCTGACTATTTCCAACTTGGCAAAACTAGATTTGGATGCACAATGAAACTTGTCTCTAAAGGACAATCAAGGGACATAACAATTTGTCTTTGGTAGCCAAATGTCCTTTATGTGAAGGACTTACCTGGAAGTTCTGCATTTATCTATATAAAGATATGCATAGATTGTACATGCTTACTAGGTTATCAGGAAAACGTTTACTCAGAAAAATCTAATAAATTCATGCAATTTGTAAAGTCCATATGTTTGAGTAAATTAACAATTTTAAATGAGAGAGTTCACAGATATGAATTTTCATAATTTCAGCATCCTTTATATTTGGGACAAAAACAATTCCTTTTTTCCACATCAAGCAGCTGTCCTTCCTACATGTAAGTGCCACACAAGACTTTCTATCTGGGCTTCCTGAAAGTGTCCTGTATGGTCAGATGCCTTTTATACTGGGGTGTGATTCATCTGCAGAGGTTTCACTAGTTACATACACACAACATCAGGTTGTTAAGCAACATTTGCAGCTTGCTAGCGCAGCATATTAAATTGCAGAGTTATGCACTGGCAACAAACAACAATGGTTTGTTCTAACAACAGGATTAAAAAACAGCAGTTCTCTCACATCAGTACAGAACTGTAAATTTCATAGAACAGCTACAATCAATGACTAAGAATTAAAATCCAAACCTAATTAAGTAAAGGTCATTTACAACAAATGATTATGAATTAAGATCCAAGACTAATTATGAAAAGACCATTTACAATCAATGACTATGAGTTAAGAGCCAAGTCTAATTAACAAAAGGCCATTTACAATCACTGCATATGAATTAAAATCCAAGACTAATTAAGAAAAGATAATTTACAATCCATCTCTTTAGTTATCTTTACTTGAATGATTTATGCAGTCATTTTTTTCTCTAATGCAATTATAGCATTTCTCCAATAGCAGACCAGGAGACCAACTTATAAATTTCTCAAAACGAAGGTGTGAGCTCATCAGCAGTCAAAGATATCCTCAATAAATATTTGCCAAAACTGTGTAATTAAGGTGTAGGTTTATCATTAAGTTATGTATAATATCAGATATGTACAAAACTACACGCACCCGTTTTATGCTTTCAAAATATTTTTGCTATTTAGTGTGAGTGGAATTAAAAGCAAATTTTGATTTATAAAAGTTTGATTTGGTGTATTGTAGCAAAATGATGTATGGACATCATCTAAACAGTTCCTTCTGGGTGTGATAATGTAATTACAGACTGAACAACCATTTAAAAAGATCAGAACATCTATGTAAACTTAAATGAGTATGTAGTAAAACTATACAAACAAATTTTCATGTAATAATATTTTCTGCAGTAACAAAGTTGCTAGCTTGATCATACCTATTTTATACAACCGCAACTGACAATGGAATCTGATTCAGCATTAGCGGCATCCATTTCATCGATACTAAGAAATTACAGAACTACATTGAAAAATTAATCAATCTATCTCTATTACAGTGAAGTTGTTCATGTGTTTTGGATACATTATTGTCACTTTTCTTCCCTTAAGATAATATTGTATGTACACCACATGTCTCATCACATTTAAAAACAATTATGATATCCCATGATTGCAAAAGAAAAATATATTTCTTCTTATGACAAAGGATGTGTTTGATCTGAAGTAGTGTTTAAACACTTGTCAAGTGAGCAAAGAAACTGCTTAAACAACCATGTACTTGGGTTGAATGACTAAGTCAAGAGCACACTTGTTTTACTGTCAGAGAACTGCTGTTTTTACTATCTGATACCCTAACAAATTTCTGGCAGGAGTTCAGCCGCAAATAAGTATATCTTACCATGTGTTCCTGCAAAACGCAAGCAGCATGCATCGCTACGGTCTTGAGCGCTCCATTACATGTTTAAAACATGAAACAATAAAGTGATTACAGCATGAAAATGAAATCAACAAAATGATTAGCAAATGTGAGACTCAAATGGGACTGAGATCACTCACCTGGCCAATATCTGCCCAACACTCAAAAGAGCTGGCCAAGGCAATTGGTCAGCAAGATTTTTAAAAAAACTTTCTTCAAATGCTGTTGATTGTATATTTTATGAAAACAACAAGGTTTATCTATATTTTTTATCTTCATCCATATAATATTATGGCACATCAGCATAATTTGAACAACAATGAAAGGCTGTGTCCACCTTGGATGCAGACATCATAGCAATATGACTGAAATTTTTTAAAGCTACATTAAAATTCCAAATCACAAACACATACTGAAAAGCCTTCATGTGAAGATGCTTCTGTCAAAGTTGGTCAAATTCTGTTCAACAGTCTTTTTTAAATAAATTTCTATAAATGTTTTTCTAACAGTAGCCATACCTGAAGCAGATTAATACCATCTGTATACATTTTAAAGCCATTCAGCAAATGCTGATGGAGGACACAAACTGATGCAAGATCATACAATAAACACATTCAGCCATTTGGCCATGTAAGTTAAAATTGTACCCTTATTGACTGACAGATTAGCTTTGTTTTAGATTTGCCTCTTTTTTTTGTTCAGAAAATAAAAGTCATATTTACTGACTTGACATAACTGAAATTCCACCCTTCCTGATACCATGAACACCCCAAATGGCTTCAGAAGTGAATTGTTTTGTATATAAGTTATTTCTAAAAAAAAACCTGCTGATATTTTACTAAAGAAAGGAATATATCATAAAAGTGTTTGAGTTATGGGTATTTTGCATGAAGAATATATCTGAAATTAAATAAATATTACAATATCTACAAAATCTGATGCAAACAGTGTGCTGTATAGCATAATGATTATACTCATCATATCAGCACCCTTTTGAAAACACTGGTGCTGATCTATCAGGCAGCTATTTTTGGTATTGACCTTGGCATGACTTTTGATGACCTTAATATAACCCAATTTAACAGTAAAATTGAACAAATCCCCAAGTTAAAGCTGAGACAACATCCATTGGCTGAAAGTGATGTAGTTGTTTCTTATTGTTAAAATTTAGACCAATGATTCCTGTTATTATAGGCCAAAGAGAATTATCAGCCAACCTTTCAGTGTAATGTAAACCTGTATGCTGGCAGCACTTTGATCAGCTTATCGGTCAGACTGAAAAAGTGAGTCTTGACTGCTTTCTAAATAAAGAAATATCATATGAAGGCATGTATGTTGGTAGAGGTTCTATTGATTAAACATAAAAGATCGACCAGTGCAAAATCAAGTATATAAAGGTCACCAACTTGTCTTTTTTAACAACTTGTCAATGAGTACAGTAAATTCTATGTATAATTATTAAAAAAAAGATAAATGTTGATGAAATATTGGATACTATTAACCAACAGTGTTTTATGAAATATGTTTATCAGCTATGATGAAATTCAGATATAACTATGATTTGGGGTGGTGTCCCTTGGGGTTCAAGATTTCCAGTTTACTGTATTCACATTTTATAATAACCTGAAGAATAATGACAGTAATAAATAGATTTGTAATTTGTCACTTGTATAAATATATGCCATTAATGAACATATATTACAAGGAAGTTATGTTGTAAGGCCACACTAACAACAGCTTTCTCCTTAAACATAAATCACTTAAGATTTTATCAAAATGAACTGTCTCTGTCACCAGTTAACTGCTGTAATGGTAGCTTTATCATTCATCTTTTCTTGCTAGTGTAGTATTTTATTATAACTTTAAAAGCTCATATAAAAGCATGATAGAAGAAAGAATAATAAAGATATCTGAAGACTAAACAAAAATGTATTTAGATAAATACCAAACAATCAAAATTCTTAATTGTTTTATAAAGTTAACTGAAAGGTATATACCTATTACCCTTTCTGCCTACATGAAATAAAAACCATCTGTGTAGACCAAGATCACCATAACATAATGTGCCAGATGAATCAGATCTACACTGTTTGTTCTTATAATGATTTTAAGTGAACAGCATAGACCCAGATTTTTAAGTACATTACAGGATGGTAGATCTGGGACTATTGCTGTTTCATGGCTGGGCAGATGTTATATACTGGTAACTATGGTAATCTGAACTGTATCCAATGCTGTATCAATGATCACCCTCAATAATATAGTGAGAAGGGGATGGAAACTCTCACCCTACGTCACCAAATATCACCCATTCCCTATTATAATGCAAATGAGTGTCCCAGAGCTCTGCAAGTTCATAAGGTGGACTTATTGACTGAAATCGAGAAACTCATTAATGGTATATATTTTGTAAATCACACCGCTCCTATCTTTCAACAATAACATAAGAACTAAATATTTCATTTTATTGGTAAAAGGTGTGAGAGTAAACTGGTATAATCTATTTTAACATCTAAGTAAAATGTTTGGTAAAAATGAGAGGTTAAAGTTGAATTTTCAATTCACATAGAAAATTTGCAGCTTACCCATTTGTACACCACTTTACAAAAGATACATGAAGGATACAGGAAAATAATTTACATGAATACACTCTCAGTACATTGAAAAATGCATTGCTGCTTTTTATAACTTAATAATTTGTTTCATGTACCCATTTGTATGCTTAAAATTGAAATCAAGGCTGACTTCTGAATAGCAAAAGGACATCGTTTTATTGACATTATCAATGTCACTTTCTACCATAAAATTAGAAAAGAAAGTCCAGAAAGTGGATGTTTCTTTTGGCTCTGACATTAGCAAAATGTTAATATTAATGGAACTTCATTTGCATATCAGAAAGGTACAGGTGATATCTGGAAGCTTTCTCGAGTATTCAGTACCAGTGTTATTTAGTGTAGTGATGTGATTTAGTAACAAAGTATCAAATCACCATGATTTTCTTAGATTTTATTTTCAAATCATGACTCTGCGCAAACTCTAGGGCTGAGTTATACCTGCTTCAAGCTTTAAAACCAGAAGTTTTAAGCCAGTATTTAAAACAGTGTGGGTTTGACTGCATGACATTACACATGCATGCATGCAAATTTTCTCAGAGTAGTTAGAACACCTTCAGTGTCTGACCCTGAACACTCAGTTGCCAAATTTGGTATAATGTTTAAATACAATGGAAGACCAATTTTTAGAAAAAAAAGCCCTGAACTTTCTTTTACCAAATACTTAAAATAGCCCTGATGGTTTTTGTATTTGCTTCAACAAAGCATGGAAACAACTACCATATGTACTCTCTTATAAGTTGAGTCAAACTGAAACTGCACAGACCCAGATTGAATGCCATGGTGGCAGATCTGGGTCTGTGCAGTTTGATAGAAGTAATCAGTAAAACAAACAACACACACCCTAATCTGCAGCCTGATTTGCAACAAGACTTGACTTATAAACAAGTATATATGGTAGTGGTAGAAAAGTTTGAACAGCCATGCCCCTTACCATCAATATATGTGTCGAGGAACTCAATTTTTCTCCAGCCATCCGAATATCGGTAGTCATCAACATAAACCTCCCATTTGATGTTCATGATGGAACTACAGCCGGTAAGGCAGGATGCAAGCAGATTTAGCTGACTCGTTGGAATAACCTTTTTGCCCTCTGGGTGGGGACGCCAGTTATTGGGTATCTTGGCTCTGAAAGGTATGAAAAAGAAACAAATGACGATTTGTCAAATGGTGAAACTCCACCCAATTACCCAATTTTCAGTCAATCAATTGTGATATGTGCATAATTCTATCAAACATTTTATAATTCTATCAAACATTTATAATTCTATCAAACATTTTATAACTCTTATCAGTGTATCATTACTTAACTGTGTCCTCCTACCTAAACACTCACTTTGTTGGGCAGTGCACTAAAATTAAATATGTACAAATTTAAAGATAAAATATGTACACATTTAAAGATAAAATATGTACAAATTTAAACTTATTGCTTCAATAACTTTTATCAAATTTGCACTGAATTTCCTCTGTTTGCCAAAGAATGCCCAAAAGGATACTGATGACTTTGATTTAAATTTAAATTCAAGTATCTAATAATTTTAATTGGAGAAAGCACCAATTTCGTGTATCATTTTATTACAAAGATGTGAAAATTTAAAAGACATAATTTGTTAGGATCTCACTTGCCTTATGGTTGGCTCAGGTGGTGTACCATCTATTAAGCGCAAATAACTAATGGCACTTGCACTTCTTGTATCTTTGTAAACCATTACTCTAAATTCATATGTGGTATTGACAAGTAACATTTTGGTATCAATGGTTATCTCCCCTGCATTTGTATTAAGAAGTCCTGGGCCGCTGATCACTGTATCACCAGGACTCCACACAACTGTTGTATCTGATAGGTTGTAGGTTTCATTTATCATTCGCAACCACCAAGTGAAATTTGTAAGCTGAAAAAAGAACAATGTAGAACAAGACAGTGTTGTGTAATTTGAAAAGTTGCATGTAGTGTTATCTGTATTTCCAAATCTGTACTCAAAGCAAATGGTAATCTGAGACATCACTGTCAATTAATTATATTGTAACTGACATTATATGAAAGTCTGCACATCAATATAATCAAACACAGGTATTCTACAATATCAGTGTAATTAAATACAGGTAGTCTACAATATCTGTAATCAAATACAGGTAGTCTACAATATCAGTGTAATCAAATACAGGTAGTCTATCATATCAATGTAATCAAATACAGGTAGTCTACAATATCAGTGTAATTTAAATGCACGTAGTCTACAATATCAGTGTAATCAAATACAGGTAGTCTACAATATCAGTGTTACAGGTAGTCTACAATATCAGTGTAATCAAATACAGATAGTCTACAACATCAGTGTAGTCAAATACATGTTGTCTACAATATCAGTGTAATCAAATACAGGTAGTCTATGATATTAGTGTAATCAGATGCAGGTAGTGTACAATATCAGTGTAATCAAATACAGGTTGTAAATAATATCAGTGTAATCAAATGCAGGTAGTCTATAGGAAACATGACAACCATGCTCAGGTGGTAATCAAAAAACCAAATGACATCACAAAATCATGCACTTCTGATCAAAATTAATAGACCATATTATGTTGCTCTAAATCTATGTTCAAAATGAACTCTAAGAATTTCTTATTAAATGTAAATTACACAATTCTATATACAGGTTAAAGAGTTATTATTCACGTCTATTGGGATTCAAACCTGGGTCATTAATTCAGTAACTTCCCTGCAAGAAACTCTTAGTAGTCTCAAGTTGGCATTGTAAACATTAATCATCATGCAGACAGGCTAATGAGGACTTGACAACGAAATGTTGGCCCTCTGAAAAAGCATACCGAACATAAAACAAACAAGAAACATTCTTTTCTATGATATCAAACTGAAAGTACCATAGTGAGTTGATAAAAACCAGAGATTAATTTTCTCTTTTATAAAAAATCATTGTTCTTAAAAGTATTTTAAATGTTACTATTCTTGTCCATCCCTAAAAGTCAGGCTTTGAGTAAACTTGCAGTGACAGCCAGTCTGACCACTCTTAGAAGCATACTTCATGCATCAGTAATTACCTTGATTAGCTACTACAGCTGAGGCTTCACATGAATGCATGTAGTCCCTGGTCTAATTTCTATACTCATTAACATATACAATACACAGTTAACAATTTGAGAGTAACTTTTCATAATATATACAATGTATAATCATTAATATGGAAAGTTTATCATTGAATTAACATAGTTAATCCTACTTACAACTGCACTGGTTATATGCACTAGTCATAAAGGGTTATATATGAGGGGTGTTTAAAAAGTTCTGAAGATGAGTGTACTGTACATTCTTCAGGATGTCTGTTAGTATGACCTATGTATGCATTTATGCATTGTCATGGAGTAGATAGATACTTAGGGTACTAGTGCACAGAAGTGTGGTTCGCTAATGTTCCAAAACATTTTTGCAATATCCAGAGGCATACAACTGTCCAGTGACACTAGCAGGTACAAGTCACTGGATAACTGGGCCATTCTCTTGAAAGATAAAAAAACTCCCTTGACAGTCCAAACATGTTGAGTGATTTGTGGTCTCTTCTCATTTTCTCTGGTACAAATTCATAAAGATTCATCTCCTCATTAAATTTCATGTATACAGGATATAAAAAATTATGTGGATATCAGCTAAGTGCAAAAATGTAACCTAAGTCAGAAAAATATAAAGTGTAAGTCACACTGACTTTTTGCTGTGTGGCATTAACAGAGACGCATACACTCATCTACATGATAATTCTGGAATAAACAGTGCTTGAGAAAAAAGCTTAAAAGACAAAATTGAACCCAAGTCAGTACAGCATAATGTACGGGTCAAAGTGACCTACATTTTGAGGGTGTAATACTCATTATTCTAGATAGGCTGCCAAAAAAATTACATGTTTGATCACATGTATGCATCAGTCACCTCTTATGAGATACTAATTGGCAAAAATAAATTTTATGTGATGACTTCCAATGTTTGCCTTCTAAGAAGGAAAAAAGCAACAAAAAATAATTTTCTAGCTAAACAGGTATTTAATGCTTTTACAGGTTGAAAACTGCCACTAGTCAGCAGCATTTACATATACTACATGTAGCATCAGATCGCAAAAATTTAACACGCATAAAAATTGTTTTGAAAATTTGTTTCCTTGTTAAATTCACTAATTTAAAAATGTTATCTGCCCTAACAAAAATAAATGTAGTTCCATTCTGCATAGTCTGGACCTAAAGACAATAGGCAGTCTAAAATACACTGATGGAATTATGATGTGAGTTGCAGTTTACCCATTCATTTTTGGGTAGTGAAGGCATACTTACTTGTGTACTGGGATCATCTGGATCATATGAAAAGTTCCTGGGTGCAATTGTTAGTTGAGTACCAATCCCACGGGTAATCTTCGTGATCCCATCTTGAAATATTTGAACAACCAACTCTGATTTGACTATCCTGATATAAGCTGACTTCTCATCATAAAATCTTTCACCATTAGCAAAGGAACTCTGTGACATTTCCATCATGTATGTCATTCGATACAGACCATATGGCAGAAACAGTGGGTCAAGAGAAAGCTCAGCTTTATGAGCAGAGTCAAGGAATGATATATTAACCAGAGATAGAATATCTCCGGTTTTATCATCAACTGTCTCAACAGTCCAAGTCTTCACATTGTCCAGGGTGTACGTACAATAAATATCTGTGATTCCAGTTACACGGACCTTTTTACTACGCCACACCTCTGCTGGTAGGTAAAACTGAAACTGGCCATTCTTAATGTCCACATGTGGCTTACTGCAGTCAATGGTGGTGATTGAGAAAGGAAATGTGACGCTTTGATTGGAGATGGAGTTGAATCCCTCCACAATGAATTCAAATGACTTCATTTCTGTGTATATACGAGTAAGATTCATGGGGTTGGAAATAGCTGGAACTGAACTATACTTTGCTGAACTATAACGGAAGGACAAAGTGCAGGTTGTTTGGTCACCAAGGAACATCTGCGTACCATCTCCAAAGTCAACATAAAGGCACATTCCAACGCCCAGAAGTTTGAAAGAGATGGAGAAGGTTTTAGGCTCATGTGCACCTGTGTTGATTCCAAAATCAGTCACTGTGATGTTGTCAACTGGGCCTTGTATCAGCAAATTACCTGGCACTAAACTCATATCTGCAACAGCACTGTACAATGGATTTCTTGCTATTACAGTCACAGTGAAGTTCCCTGTCTGTAATGAAGAAAAGAAAGAAAGAAAGAATGGTTAGTAGATGCCTATTCATTGTTCATACTGTTAAAACGTGTGCACCTGAGTTGTCTTAATATTGCTTCACCAGTACACAATGGTATTTCTCTTTAGGTACTAAAATCTCCATGAAATGTTTTAAAAAAGTAAATAACTACTTGATTATCTTTTGACCTTCTTTTTCTAGCCACAGTGAAATGAAGACCCCGGATTGCAACATGGCAAACTGATATCAATTTGACCCTTCTCAGTCCATATTATGAACTGAGGAGTTCATTAGTACCCAGTATGTATATAGTAATATTTTGCTTGTAGATATTTTCCTTACTTTCAATAGGGGATGCATCCATGTTAATAAAATCTTACCAATGAAATAATCAGAGCATTTCTGATGTTATTACTGCTTAGTCTTGTGAGACCAAAGTACACTAAAGTCGGATGATTTTTATAAATACATATATGCTATCCTCTGACATGTGATGGCTTCCATACATTTATTTATTTATTTAATACTGAATACAGTACTTACTGTGTGTGTGATTTGGATTTTTAATGTAGCTTTAACAATTTTTCAGTCGTATTGCTGTCAACACTGTGGCAGTTTATAGTGATCTCTAGCACTGGGGCATCATGCGACAGACATGTAGCATCATGTCCCACCCCGTTACATTATCCTGATACCAGCTAAACCAGTCCTAATACTAACCTCTTAATGCTGACTGCCTAGTGAGGCAGCTGTTAGTACCATTTCTGTAAGTCTTTTGTATGACTTGGCCAGGATTGGAACCTGCAACCTCCCTCAGCCGAGGTGGATGCTCTAACCACTTAGTCCACTGAAGTGGTCACAATTGTAAAACTGTGTGAGTGTATCAGCAAGAAAGCAAATGTTTTACTAAATTATGTTTCTCCTAGAATACCTACCAGATCACATTAACATTAGGAATATAAACCCTACTACCTCCCAAATCCAGCCCTCCCAAAGAAAAAAAATTTGTCTTTCTGTCTATAATATATTGACAAAGGACAATAAATCTTGCCCACTGCCTCTCCTTGCCATCTTGCCCACTGCCTCTCCTTGCCACCTACAGGTAGTACTAGTTTAATGTTGAGCAGAACATCATGTAAAAAGATGCTCACATTGCAGGGAGGTTGGGAAGGTATTAAAATACTGTGATCAGGCAAGTATTCTAGGAGAAACATAATTTGCTAAACAATCTGCTTTCCCGTCCAAATAGGTTCCCGATCACATTAACATTAGGAGAATTGATATTAGCAAGAGGGAATGTTGAGTATCCAGCCTATAACCCATGTTACTTCTGAAGGGGGAATATTGGATTCCCCGTATGTAGGTTAACCTACTCTCCTAATTGTGAGCAGAACAACTGGAGGTAACATGGATTACGTCTAGAAAGAAAAAATAATGAGATCTTAACACATACAAGTGAAAGCTGAATAGGATGTTTGTCCAGAGGTTGTGCTGATCTCAGTTGGGTTTGGTAGCTGCTTGTGCAACTGAGACTGGGCCTACCAGATCCTGAGTGTGTTGTTGTGGAGCCAAGTCTCGAAGATAAAACCTCAAGAAGGCTGACTCTGCATGCTAACCGAATGCCTCGACAACATCTTTGATAGAAACATTACAGTCAATGGCAAGCTTGTAGAAATTGCTCTTATTTCATGAGCAGAGATCTTCATGAGAAGACTCTCTTCTGGTGGTCAACAAATCAGAGAGGTTTTTAGTATGACTGAGATCCTCCTTGCCATGCTGAAGAAACATGTCCAATATCACAGAACGTTAGCCCTTAATAGTAACTGGAGCCAACTTTTTCTCTTCAAGCTACTTGTAGGACAGAGGCACTCAAAGGGACATTGATTTTGATTTTGGATCAGTCCCTGCCATTTCCCTTTGTAGGCCTTTAAAATGGAGAGCCTTCTAGCTCATGCATTTTTCTTTCTATGACTTAAGGATTGAATTGTTTTTGCTGCAAGGCTGTCTTGACAAGAGCCAAACATGAAAGAGAAGGCATTCTGGGCAAGAATTTAACACATGGGTCTGAGGCTGATTGAGAAGATTTGTCCTGAATGGGAATGTCCTGGTAGACCTATCACTATTTACAGCAGATTGTTAATCCAGGATTTGTCTCAGCAAAGAGGGGCAATCAAAATCATTTTGCACTTCTGGTCCCTTATTTTCTATATGACCTATGGAACTAAGATTGTTGGGGGTAAGCAAAGGCCCACAGACCTTCCCACCTGACAGAAAGAGCACTGACGGACCAAGCCTCAGATTCTGGTACCAGTGAAATGAAGGTGGACAGTTTGTGATTCCACCTGGCTGTTAAAAGATCTACTATTGCATACCCCATAATTGGCAAATCTGATGAAAGATGGACAGATGGAGGGACCATTCTGTATGGATCTGTCTTCTCATTGGTAGAGAATTGACCAAGACACTGAGTCTGCCAGGATATGTCTGATGTACTGCCCTGTTTGAGGTGAAACGTCACTACCACCGAGTTGTCTAACATGATGAGCATGACCCTATTCTGAAGATGGTCACTCCAAAAATTGAAAAGCTTTGATGATAGCTTTCATCTTCAAGAGATTGATGTGGAGACCTATGTCTTCCAGACTCTTCTGGTCAATGATTGTGTCAAGGTCCTGGAATAGATGAATTTGTTACAATCTCCACTGCCCACACCTTGATAGGCACCCTGATCTCTTCTTGTAACAGTGAATCCTTTACCAAGTTTGATGGTACTTCTGTCAAGAATGGAGAGGATGAAATGGGAAGGGGATGGCAAAATGAGATCTTAAGTCCCTCTGATACAATTTGGATTGGCCACTCATCCTGCTGGAAGAGATCTATCAAAAGTTGATTGAAATACAAGAGTCTGGTACCGTCTGGGTAATTGTTTGCAGGTGGTGAGGCACACAAGTCAATGGCAGGAGAGTGGAGGCCCCAAGGATGGAGAAACTTGGACTGCCTCTGAGACTATCAGCAGATTGTCTCCATTGATTCAGTAGGGGCATGGCTGTTTCATGGATTGAGAAGCAAACAATCCCATATCCCCTCATCTCCAGTCATGACCTCTTTAAAAGAGATTGGGAGATGATTTATAATGTGATTCTTGTGTAGAGAGATGGAGGGGCATTTTTTGGGATGTCTGTCTCCATACTTCCTCTATCTTGCCACAAAATACTAGAGGTGATCTGAAGGGAATGGTTTGCAGGGACAGTGTGTGAGGAGTCTTGAGCAAGGTATAGCATAAGCATGGATCCCGTCACACAAGATCCAAGTTAGCAGAAGCCGTCAAGGCATTCACCATTGCATGGTAGGGCCACCCAAAAAAATCACCTTGGATATTCTAGCCATAGACTCCCAGGCATG
>JAECUM010017645.1:0-29555 GCA_016617855.1 Megalonaias nervosa
TGTCCTGTCGTGCTCAACTTTCGAATCTCAATATGAGTTGTTGTACTTATCAATATAGGGTTATATACTCGCATTCTGTTATGTAAAAAACCGAATATAACTTTTATTTCTGTAATAATGCATTATATAATATCGGTTAATATCTGGGATTTAGGTAGAATTTGGGATCAACTACATGACCTTTCTAAACTGGTTGCTAGAAAAAAATAGTAACAACGGATTAAGTTTACGATTAAAGGGGATAAAAAAAAAGCTTTCAGAAAACCATAATTTCAACTGTAGACATCTTATTATATTTGGTTGCTAACCATAAATACATTTTTCTTGGTGGGTCATAGAAAAAAATCTTCGAATGTGCGATTTTTAGGCTTGACGGTATATTATAGCAATGTTAGATTCAGAGCGTTTACTTCTTTTGCGTTGTACATTGTTAAAGATTACGTTTTACCCGTATTATAACCAGTATGATAGCACGATTATTCAGTGAAATGGAAAATATGGCTCCATTTCTGCTTATTCTCTTCCACGGCACGCGATATCCAAGGTAGATCACTCGTGTCTCGCACGTGCAACTGGCCACCACTAAAATACGGAACAGTTTAAGTTTCTCGTATGCGGAATCGGCACCACAATCAAGATTTAATTTGAAAGTTATATTATCACAGGCGCGTGCTAACGAAGTATTTCCGTTATTTTTATTTCCATCGTCGAGTTGTGGCAAAGTGAAGTCTTTTCTGAGTTTCACATTAATCGTCAAACTAGAACAGTGCTTTGTAGGAGCGCTTTCATAATATTTTATCTGTATAGTCAATGCCACAACCAGCGGGATCGCTCTTTCTTGAGCAGTGACTCAAATTTTGACAGATAAATAAATATGTGGAATATGAATCAACTAATGGTCTGAATTAGAAACCTAACAGACGAATCTATATATTTATTAATGTTACCAAGTACGCAAGTGAGTGGTGAGACAAATGTATCACTTTACCGACTGCGACATAACAAGTATTTAAGTTTGCGTTAAAGTTTTTGCAGGTCCGATAGGAGAAGGATGTGGGGCTGTATACATTGACATAGGGACGCAAATGAAACTTAGGATTATGAGAAACACTTGTTTATTTACTTTTTATATATAGTTTTATTAGCTTAGCTTATTTCTTGGTTAATTACCTTTTCCTTTCACACGTTCTTACTGATAATTTCAATAAAATCAATCTTTATTTAGGCGCACCATAGAACAAAAGATATAAAGTTTGTTGCGATATGTTTACTATATGCATATTTCTTTACTTTCTTTCTTTTATTTGGTCTTAAGTAAGTATTGCTTGTGTGTCTCTTTTAAAGTGCGCATAGAAACGTTCTTTGTATAAAATTATATTCTTAGAGTTTGTCTCCTTTTTCAGAAGAAAAATAAAACAAAATGTTGACATTAAAACATATATCAGGTAATGAACCTATCTCGTTTGTCGATAGCTACAAACATCTTGTTTTGATCCTTACGAGTGACGAAATATCAAATGCAAGATGTGAATCATACTGCGTTCTAACCATGGAACATCAGAGCACTAACTGCATGTACTTGTTTATAAGTCCGATCCAAATGCAAACTGCACAGAGCCAGAGCAGCCGTAGCATAATGCGCTGGCAAATCTGGATCTATGCAGTTTGTAAGGACTAATATGAAGAGCAAAATAACATTTATTCTGATCTATCGGCTCTTTACAAGACAACAGAATTGGGTCTATGTTGTTTACGGTTGGGCTTGATTTATAAGCGAGTACAGACGGTATGCTTTAAAAGGATTAGGCAGTCCATGTACACACACACATACGCACACACACACGCACGCGCGCGCGCGTGTGTCTTGAAGATCATGTTAATAGACATTAAATAAAATCAATTTAAAATACTAATCTGCTAGATTTGTTACAGGTCTTTCTCGACGTAGTATGTCCGAGTTTCTATGCAGAACCTGAGATTGCAACCTTGAAAACAAGTCGAAAAGTTCATAAATTATTTCCTTTCGTAAAAGGTTTCGTCCTATTAAACCTGTTTTTAGCATTGAATTGTTCCAACATCTGCTGCTTTTAACGTAGGCAGTAGATACAGCCCGAGAAATAACTCTAAGTATTAAGCGCTTTTCTGTCGTCTACACTATGCAAACAAGCTTTATAATGTCGACACTTAAGAGTTAAAGAATTCTCAATCTATTTCTACTCTAAAGACAAAATTGATAGAAAATATTGTGAGCCCTCATACTATTTGATTTGCGAAAGGAAAAGTGATGTTATTCATGATGGGATTAGAAATAATTGCACTGCCTTGAAGATTGATTATTATAATCAGATAATCCCCCCCCCCCCCCGAGGCTTTGGTCTCGATGCACTCTCCTACATGTCGTAAGAGATGACTAATGGAGTCAGCATTGCGTCTCCTCATGATACTTTTTGTCTTGGGATGCGTCTTGCCATGGTTGTTTTGTCCTGGGATGAGTCTCGTCATGATGTTTTTGTCCTGGGATGAGTCTCGTCATGATATGTTTGTCCTGGGATGAGTCTAGTCATGATATTTCTGTCCTGGGATGAATCTCTTCATGATGTTTCAGTGGAGGAGGTATTGCATTTTCGAAAGCAATATGATTTATGTAAGAAAAAATTGACTTCCCATTCTAAGGATTTGGTCTTTTCTTGCCTTTATATTTGTTCCGTGTGCCATTTTATATTTAAGCTTACTCGGGACTATATGGTCAGGACTGTGCTGATATATCTTTGAACCACATGCATGCATACATACATACATACATACATACATACATACATACATACATACATACATAGATACATACATACATACATACAATACAATACATGCATGCATGCAGACAGACCGACAGACAGACATCTAAATACCAATCCAATGTGTGATTGTCTTGCATAAAATTTCACTATCTTTTAAAGTGTATGTTATATAACACTAATATAAATTCCTTGCAGTCAGTCATTCTGTATTCCGTTCTACCCGCACATCCCTTTTTGGTAAAAATAGCAATCAAATGATATCATTAACTTCGAAATTTGAGCAAATTCCTTTGAGCATTAATAATTCAATTGTAAAATTCTGTATAATCTGCAAATCTCATTTTACCGTTCTGCAGTGTGCAGATTAAGAATTATTCTGTTGCTTCTTTGTATTATTTTTTTTCTTATTGCTAGTTCAAATATTTATATATCACGATGCTCAGGACACGCATTCTGGTATAGGCTGAATTTACCTCATAACGACACGGGATTCATATATATATATATATATATATATATATATATATATATATATATATATATATATATATATATATATATATATATATATATATTACACTAATGTTACTATTATACCAATCCCCCGTTAAAATATGTGCTTTGCGTATTTCGAGGAAAGGCTAAACTAAGTTGGCGGTTATCGAGTCCCACCACATTGCCGTATACAATACTGTCAATAAAATAAGTTTCAAACAATTACAAACAATGAGGACGAAGTTTTATGTAAAGTATTGGATGTTAATAAATATAATGCTTGATGGAAAAGACAAAGTTTGTCAAAACATTTAAAGCAAGTTTTGTACCTTTATTCTGTGTTGATTCTTTTAGGTGCACACAAAATCTATTAATTACGTTTGTCTTGTATCGTACTGACCATGAGAGTAGCGGTACATACTTTAAGTACGCTTTTTAATAAATACGAAAAACTATTTGAGATACTCTCTCTCTCTCTCTCTCTCTCTCTCTCTCTCTCTCTCTCTCGTGTTCTGTAATGTGGAAAGATACCAGCCACCTGCGCATGCTCAGGAAGCACATTTGGTGACAGCAGTTTTTGTCGGCGAGTACAAAGCAGCCTCATCAACCCATGACATGTGATATCACTTGAAACGAAATGGCTGAGTGCGCATTAATAAATATCCTCCCAAGAGATCGCTGACAGATATCGATCGATGGAGGCCCATTCTCTTGATCTGGTGTTATTTTTTTGTGTTCTGAACTTTTGATGGTTCTAGAGATAAGGTCTGACAGTTTGGGCTATTTTCATGACCAGATGGGCAAATTTTTCAGTGAGTCATTTGATCTACTCAGCAACAGGAACTTCTTTTACTCATTTCTTCTTCATACATTATCTGAAGGAAGGAACAAAGATAAGAAATACAACATTTTATTCAGCATATTGACGTTTATTTCGACAATTTTTTTATTTGCATGACCAAGTTGAGCAATTTCTTTTTGTTGTTTATCTGTTTTGTCCAATTGAAACAAATAACTTCCTTTTAAGAAAATGGAATAAAATAATGTGTCTTCTCCATATTGTATATAAAGAAAGAAAATAAACACATTTTATATTAGTATTCAGCATGAGATCATCGTTTGCTTTATTCTCATGATAACTGGGAGTGATTTGAGTGAATCCTTTTGTTTTTTCTCATGCAAATGAGGTGTAGTTTTAGTCCGTGTTTTTGTTTGTTCTCATGACCATAGGGAGTGGTTTGGTGGGTCTCTTTGTTGGTTCTCATGAAAATATGGCGTGGTTTTAGTGAGTCTCTTTGCCTGTTATCTTAACCATAGGGCGTGGTTTTAGTGAGTTGTTTCGGTCTGTTTATATGATTATAATGTTAGTAATTCTTTATTTGTTACTTTGCATTCATAAATTTCTCTATACAGTCGTTTTTGTGCATTCAGTCTGAATAAGTCCAATTACTTTCCATGACTTACTCAGCGTCAGAAACTATCTTTGTTAAGCAGTTTTGTTATAGCCTATCTGAATCTGAATATATATATATATATATATATATATATATATATATATATATATATATATATATATATATATATATATATATATATATATATATATATATATATATATATATATATATATATATATATATATATATATATATATATATATATATATATATATGTTTTAGATACATTAGTTATTCAGTTTACCAACATGAATTTCCCATATTTTTATACGTAATTAGAGCATATTGTCAGTGTAACGCTTGACTGTCTTTTTGATACTTTCTTTTTTCATATTCTTTCTCCTCGTATTTATTTTAAACAAGAAAACAGATTAATTGCTATCTTAGTTTAAATACGAAAGCATTGACTAATTGCTATTTTATTTTAAATACGAAAACATACACTAATTGCACTGTTAACTGGAAAGACTGCAAGATTAGCTAATTACAGATCCGTAAACAGTTTAAAATTTATTCACACTCGATAAAATATTCACAGTGTCAGAACAATTTTTAGGATATCTTGACAAACAAAAAGGCATGGTTTCTTTCGTGTTATTTTAAGTTGTAAGTTTGAAAACAAAAAGAATTTCACCTGATTGATATACGAACGTGTTCATATTGATATTATTATTACTATTATTATTATTATTATTATTATTATTATTATTATTATTATTATTCTTTTTGACTAAGTTAATTTTTTTCACTTCCATAATTTAAAATAAAGATGAAAATACAATTTACCTTGAAGGAGGCACTGCCCGCACCTTTCTGCCTAACGAATAGACACGATTGATTTACATTATTTGGTTGCTTTCTCAGAGTTACGGGATTTGGTCTGTTTGTATTATAAAGTGATCAGCTGGAAGTAAAAAGTGTTTAATTGTTTTAAAAAGTATTTTATAAGTTAATAGTGAATGGAATTCATCATGCGAAGAATGAGAACTTAAAAGAGCTGACAATTATATTTGTTAAACCCTACGAAATGCAAACAAGGGAGGTAACAAACATCTGTAGTGAGTGAAGCCATGCGTGCTCTGTAAGAGTTACTTCCCTTACAATTACTGTACAAGCTTCATTTGAGATCCAACAGGAATAAAATATTTTGAAACAAGCTAATGTTCGCTTTACAATATCCGGGATCCATGTACTGGATATGTTGACATTATTGTTGCACAAGTTTGATCATATGGACGACAACTTCTGACCGTACATTTACGAAATACCTGTACCACCAGTTAATAGTGATTATTGCACGTGAAAGATATGATGTGTCAAGAAGTAAAGGTTGTGTTAAAAGAAAGGGGGTGGAGGTTTCCGGAGGCATTTTGTTTAAGTTGACACTTTAGATATCAGAAGTAAAGGTTGTGTTAAAAGAAAGGGGGTGGAGGTTTTGGAGGCATTTTGTTTAAGTTGACACTTTATAATTGTATTTGTAATATATTTTGGCTACTGGTTTTATTGTTCTTTTATAACATTTTGGTTTGATAACTCTGTCCGACAACATTCATTTTAAAATAAAAACTGAATTAGTTCTACATCTGCAATGTCCCTTCTCCATGAAATAAGTTCTCAGACTAGGATAGACAATCCTATACACTCCGTATATTACTCCCATTTTTAAAAGACACAAGTAATTTAATTGATTTCCTTGCAGAAGTCAGAGGCGGAATCAGAGATAGGTAGTCAATGGGTCTGTGGGATGGAACTCCATTCTGGGTCCAGATGGCGAAGGCCCCGAAAGCTCCTGCACTTTAAGTAATTGCACCCTATAATTTTAGCCCCTCTAATTTTAGCCCCCTACCTGTAAAGAGAACTTACTTTAAGAAACTTTATTTGTTTTCTTTTGGGTGGCGACGGAAGGGAGGTATCATCTCCACAACCCCTCCTCTTCCCCTGGAAGTCAACAATTTATTTTTTCTTATAAAAAGTCGAGAAAGAATTTTGCCCAAAATTTATATAGTAATTTATCATACTATATATAGAGAAACCTTTGAATATAGGGCTCACAGAAATCGGAAACCTCATAATTTTTGTAGATTTCAACCTTTGTCTTTACTGTAGTAATTGGATGTAACTTGTGGAAGCCATACATTTCTAAAAATAGCACTGAATGTTTTATGTGCGTTCGTCCGTCAAATATTCCATTGTATATATTCAAAAAGGTAATTGAACTAATAATATCTTTCTCTTAAACAGAGGATGCCCATCAAATCATCTGTCGAAATTCCCGATGATATTGACATAGATCTTGATGACCTATCAGATGACGAGAATGAAGAACTCTCAGAGACCGAGGAAACATGCGATGACGTCATCAACACCAGTGACAGCGATACAAAATCAGAGCAAGACGATACCAACTCAAATAAAAGCAAAAAGTCTGGAGGCCGGTTGACGAAAAAAGATCCAAATGAACCAAAAACGCCAAAGAAACGTGGTCCCAAGAAAAAGAAGCTTACCAAAGCGAGGCTTGTTAAACTTCGGATCAGAAGAATGAAAGCTAATACACGTGAGAGAAACAGAATGCATGGATTAAACGACGCTCTGGACGAGCTTCGAAAACACGTGCCCTGTTATTCTAAAACACAAAAACTTTCAAAAATAGAAACATTGCGTCTTGCTAGGAATTATATTTTTGCTCTAGGAGACATCCTTAAGACAGGTGTAAAACCCGACAGTGTTACCTTTGCAAAGGCCCTGTCAAAGGGTCTGTCACAAAATACGATGAATTTAGTAGCTGGATCCCTTCAACTGAATCCAAGAACACTTCTACCAGAATCAACGTCCTACAATAAGCCATATCAATTTCTTTATGACGAACCTCTAGATTTTAATCCAGCAAATGTCCGTTCCATGCCTTACCAAGACCCATACAGCTATTCCCAGAACTACGGAAGTTACAACCAAATTAACTCTAATTCCAATATGCATCAATTGCCTCAATTTCCTCAACAAATTTCGGCCATTTCTTCTACAAACAGTCTTCACTCACCGATTTCTACCCCACATATGACGTCATACGGGCCACAAAGAAATAGAAGTCCTCTTCATGGTAACACTCCGGATTCTACGCTTCCGGTTGATCCCATCTCGTCGCCATCTTACTTCCATTGTGAAAATACCATGGAATCATACACGTCAGCTGGAACGATGGCGTCGATGGGGCCCGCATACGGATCACATACGATGACGCCATACCAGGAATGCAATCCATACATTCTTCTGGACGAGTTAACAGAAAATTCTTTGGAACCTGATCTTGGTGTATTTAGCACTGGTTCAAATATTCCTGACGTTACTGGATAATATCGTGCTTTAATACATAATAAGGAAAATAAATATTCCTTGCGTTTTACATGCCCATGAATACGTGCAATATCTGATGCCATGTATCTACGTAATACACATTTCTTAAACTTTATCAACCATGTACTAGTAAATGTGCAATAGTTGTGATTGACATATTTGATACACCTTCCTTCTTCTTCTCCTTCTCGCCCTTGTCCACCCCCTCCTCTTTCTCTTCTTCTTTTAGCACTAAATTCTTGAAAAGAGTATATTATTTTTCTGATAGTTCTGATACGTTGTTGTGGTTATACTAGTCGAAAGAGAATACAAAGGAAAGTCGTACCAACAATTTATTTTTTATCCATTCGGTTATAGCCTGGTTATCAAAAAAAAACCAACTACCGTTTTCTCGCTTGTATGTCCAGTCCACCTGAAAACAACACAGACCTTAATCCCATAATGCTGTGGCAGATCGGGTCTATATTATTTGTTCTACTGATTACTTCTAACAAAAAATGCATAGACCCAGATCTGCCGACGAATTATTTGACGCTAGATTTGGGTTTGTTCAGTTTGCAGTTGGGCTTGACTTATAAATGAGTAAAGAAGGTTCGTGATTAATGCGTTATCCAGTATTATCGATCTGTACGTAAAGTTTTTACGACGATATTGCTACCTTGTAATTACATGTACATGCATTCTTTTCCATGGTGCCTTATCTTCTTAACTTGTTAGAAGTCTGTTACTATTTTCCTATACCTTTTATGTACTGAACATGGTTGATTTTCTTGGATCCACTCCTTGCCTAGTAGAATGGTTGATTTTCTTGGATCCACGCCATGCCTAGTAGCAAGTGATAAGCTCGAGTAATTGATGAAGACGCTAGATTAAACTAACTTGTATTTGTTACATTTATCGTTAGTTGGAGTTCTCCTGTTCGTGACAATTTGAATGTTTCACCCATGTGTTCTCGTAAATTTGAATTTAATATTTTGAAAGAGCACGAAGCAGAACAGATTCATTCGTAGTTTATCAAGATAGCCATTATGACTTTATACAGAAACGTGAAGATATATTTTCAGTGCCTTATACAAGTAAATTATTTCGAACATCTTTAAATTTGTAAGTTGGTGTTCGTTTTATGAACCCTTCTGCCCTTACAAGTACAATGGAACCAACTGCCACGATTACCCCCCAAAAACCCCCACCCCCAACAAAAAAAACAAAAACAAAAACAAAACATAATCATAACCTAACGTCCTTGTCAAGTTATAACATTTATACTTATGCAGGCGACGGGTTTTTGTACAAAGTTGAGGACAAGCACTAAAGAGGTCATGCAGACCTGGAAGTTATATACTATGCTGGACATTAATGACTTGATAACTTTATATGGAATTCATTGAAAAGTTTTAAGATGATTCAGAGTCACACAAGAAAAATTGTGATCAGATTTTAGGCACTGTTCGACAAAATCCAGGATATTGAAATAATGAATACAAAATGACTATACGAGACATGTATATGTAATAATTAGATTAGAGGACAAATGCTTTGGAAAATAATTTATATGAAAACTATAATTTACTGCATGAATCAGTGAAAAGGCATCCGATTCATGTTAGAAACATTTGTTGTAGATCATTAACTTGCTCTGATTAATGACAACTGATTGTTGTATATTGGAGTTCATAAGCAAGTCATCAAGGACTGTACAGTTCCATTTTTATATATTGGAGTTCATAAGCAAGTCATCAAGGACTGTACAGTTCCATTTTTATATGTTGGTTTGCAGAAGCAAGTAATCGTATTGTACTGTTCCATTCTTATATATTGGAGTCCAGAAGCAAGTCATCAAAGACTTGCAGTTCCATTTTTATTCATTGGAGTACATAAACAATTCATCAATAAATGTACAATTCCATTTTTATATAGTGGAGTTCATAAGCTTGCCATCAAAGACTGTACAGATCGAGTTTTATATGCTGGATTAAATAAAAGCTTGCCATCAAAGACTGTACAGATCCATTTTTATGTACTGGAGTACCTAAGCTTGCCACCAAAGACTGTACAGATCCAGTTTATATGTTTGAGTACACAAGCTTGCCATCAAAGACGTTACAAATCCAGTTTTTATATTGGATTATATAAGCTTGCCATGAAAAACTGTACAGTTTTATTGTTATATATTGGAGTACAGAAGCAATCATCAAGGGACTGTACAGTTACGTTTGTATGTGTCGGTGTACATAAGCTTGCCATCAAAGACTTATAGATCCATTTTAAGAGGGAGAAGAATAATTCTTAGTAATGAGTATATATGCTGATCCAAGTACATTTTGTATCGATTCGAACTAATTATATCCTGCACTTTAAGCATCTGACCGTTTTTTTAACTCTTCAGATAGTACCGATTGCCTCTAATATAATCATGTTCTAATAAGAAAAAGTGTGCTATTTTAAAGGATTTATTTTTTAATATTCTTTCTTGATCAAGGTCGTCTATCTTGCCATAATCCATTATAGTCATCTAGTCTAGGAAATAAATCATTCATTCAGAAAAAATGGTTTTGTTATATTTGCAGTTCTGTGAACTAGTACTGTACACGTTAAATAAATGTAGCTGAAGGTAAATATTTACTCACCATAATGTCGTTGTCCGTCTGTATTACATTCGTTTTACTATCTGTTTTGTTTCCGCACAATAGATTCATTGATAAATCAAGAACAATTTCCATCCTGTGAGGACCTGCATCATAATGCGGGACTAAAACGGTGTGGCTGGCATGCATTTGTAATAAGGAAAAAGGCCTATACCCAATGTGGTTGAACAATTAAAACAAAAATGGTTTCTGCACAAAACCTGAAGTACTCGAATATGTATGTTCACCCGACGTTGCTGGTGGCCTACCCTTTGTGTAAGAAAGAGGTGAAAAAATTGAGGGGTAAAAAGGTCACAGGTTAAGGTTAGTGTGAGGGGAAGAAAGAACAATGGTTTTCTCGTAATAACTGTATTTGTAGACCGCGTAACTTGACCAACGTTTGTGGAAAGGTATGAAAGATGTTTGTTGAGTCAAAAAGATCAAGGTCATTTGAAATAGAAATAAAATCGATAACCTACGATTCAGAGTAAGTTCCATGATTAAACATTGTGGATAGCTTGCACTTAAGATAAGAAGAAACCTACCGATTTGGGGTTCTTGAGGTTATTGATTTGGGGTCTTGAGATCAAAGGTACAGGTGACAGTAAGACGAATCAGAAGCAATGATTTATGTGCATTCACTTTAATTCAAGACTGCTGCTGGTAAATAATTGTCAAAGTCAACTATGGCCTTCCAGTGCCTACCTAAAGGACTAATAAGGAAGGGATGGGCGTATGATTCCCCCCCCCCTCCATGGTATTCGTACTTTACTTCTTAATGTTAGACTCGGACTATATTTTCTACATCAGCTTCAAATACTGTGTTTATGTCTTCCAGAGTATGTAATTTTTAAATATGTTTGGAGCTCGCATTCGTGTGTATGAGAGCGGTTACCGGCTACCAATCATCACAAAGAAATATTTAAAGTAAATTCAAACAGCATATGAGTATTTATACTTGGTAACAACAACAAGAGAGAGAGAGAGAGAGAGAGAGAGAGAGAGAGAGAGAGAGAGAGAGAGAGAGTTTTGTCGAGTCAGAAATGCCATATATCCAGGATATTCTTTAAGGTCCATATTTTTACTAAATATTCTATCTGTCAGAGAGATGCAAAGATTTTTTTAGATTAAATCATTAAACCCAGAGACCCAATAATGGGTAGCTGAGAACATATATTTTACTTATTACAAAAGTTACTTAATCAGAGTACTGAGTACTGTATTTAAGAAAACACACACACACACACACACATACACACATACACACACACATACACACACACATACACACACACACACATACACACACACACACATACATACATAAATACATATATCTATATATATATATATATATATATATATATATATATATATATATAGAGAGAGAGAGAGAGAGAGAGAGAGAGAGAGAGAGAGAGATTTAGAGAGATTTATGTACCTATTAAGATACTGAAATCATTCAGTTTACAAATGGTTTTGATAATTGTATTGCAGGAACTATGCCATTTTAAGGATGTAAAAAGTAAAGTAAAGTAACTCCTTTTTATGCTAACTCTTTGGATTCAATCTAACAATATGGGCAGTGAATCAGATAGTGACAAGAGTTGACATTCGTGTGACAGTTTCCCGCACTAATTTAGTACAGGAGCATAGCTCTTGGCATTTGCAAGGGATGTTAATGGAAAGCTTTTGGCGTTTTGTGGTTTCCATCATTGGAAACATAACTGTGACTAAATCTAAATGTTTCTACAAAGGAATATATTGAGGCTGTATATTTATTTAAAAAAATAGTCTGAGAGCTGATTCTAAAATTCAAACCAACTTTCCCTTCCTTCTATGGCTTCTCCCTTTCTTCAATATCATAATGCTTTCTTCACCTCCATTCCGTTCCGATATAGCTAACTTTGATTTGGTGAATATATGACGTATGATATAAGGTAAATATATTCAAGGTGATATTAGACGTATGATATAAGGTAAATATATTTAAAGTGATATCAGACGTATGATATAAGGTAAATATATTCAAGGTGATATCAGACGCATGATATAAGGTAAATATATTCAAGGTGATATCAGACGTATGATATAAGGTAAATATATTCAAGGTGATATAAAAAAATCCAAATTATAAAATCAAGATAGCAGTACTTTAACACTTGATCTTAAGCAGAAAATTGAACTGATGTGGGACAAAGATGTTTAGTTCAAGTGTTTAGTTAATCAAGATTTCGAGGAGGAGCCCCGAGTGGCCGATTGGTCTAAAGCTCTGGGCTTTACTGATCGCTGCCATCTCACCTCTATCCGCGTGGGTTCTAGTCTCGGGCTCGGACAATGTGGATATGTGAGAAAGCTTGCCGATTGCTTCCCGTGGGTCGGTGGTTCTTACCGGGTTCTTCGTCCACCAGGTACACTGGCCACCATATATAGCTTATCTTGCGCTGATAAATGGCGTTAAAGGCCGAAAAAACACGATTTCAAGGTCGCAGACATACACAGATCATTTACATGGAGACTAAGGAAGTCATGCGTGGTGCCAATCTGAGACCGGTTGCATCTAGTTTTGGCATTTGGTTAATGATGATAAGGATTTATTTGGTTTGATTGGGTCTGTGTTGGTTACGGTACAGCAGCATAAAAAGACCTTTGTTGTACAGAGTCTGTAGGAATAAAGTAATTAAGTATTATTTAGTCACTCCTGGTCTGTAGGAATAAAGTAATTAAGTATTATTTAGTCACTCCTGGTAAGCATAGCATAGTATAACATTATGGAGATAACTGGGCAAATTGAAGGTATTTACATTTCGTATGACGAAAAAGAAATGCAAAAGCCACAAATTTCTGCAAAAACTGGAGTCCAGTAAATATACAATGTCATTGGGGAAAATAAATGTATCGTTTATAAGGAAAAATTTGATAGTAAATGTACTGTTACTGTTCACATTAACATATGTCTCATCCCTTATCACAGTAGCGAGGGAAGTTTTTCTGGAATAGACAAAGAGCAGAGTGAAACAGCATTCACCAATGAATTGTAGGAGTGAGTGGGAGGCAAACATTTTTTACTTTAGTGGTATTATTCACAATTCTTATTCATTCTTGGAATTAAAACTGATAAAAAATATGTTGATATATCTTTGGTTCATCCTTTAATAAAGTTCTTACATATTCCTTTTTAGTACATAAGGTGGTCAAGATACTTTATTACTTTTGATCACGGCCGGATTTACACATTGAAAGTGACCGCTCCGGTGGCCTAGTGGTTAGAGCGTCCGACTCGGATGCGGGAGGTCGCGGGTTCGAATCCCGGTCAAGTCATATCGAAGACGTAAAAATTGTACTAACAGCTGCCTCGCACAACATTCAAAGGTTGGTGTTAGGACTGGACGGCCTGATGTCAGGATGATGCCCCAGTGCTAGACATACTATACAGTATAAACTGTAACACTTCAGACATCGTAGCAATATGACTGAAAAATTGTTAAAGCAACGTTGAAAGTCCAAATCACACACACACACACAAAGTTGTAGTAGTTGTTGTTGTTCTTGTGTGTGTGTGTGGTTAGTAGATATGTACATCCTCTGCAGTTATGGTCCGATCAAATAAATTGTGATTTTTTTTTTTTTTTTTTTTTACAATGGAAGAATATATTAATCATTTGGGGAATGGAAAATTCTTATGTTTGAAAGACGTCTCTGATACTGGTGTCTGGTATTTTGCAAGACTTTTCTACTGAAGAGAAGGACATTTTTGTTAGTTTAAAACGATGCCAAGTATTTCAAATAGAAATATTTCTGTAAAACATACACAGAATGTAGAAATACCAAAGCGTTGTCGATAGACAACGAGAATAGAAATTGTAATGCATTGAAAACAAACTGTTGTAGGTAAAGTTCTTATACAACAGAAATTTAATGTTAATTACAAAGTGAGAAAGGTAGATATAGTGTCATTACATCATTAAATCAGTTGACTGGGTAGATAGTGTCATTACATCATTAAATCAGTTGACTGGGTAGATAATACCATAAACTATAGAAATCACTGTAGATAATATTATGAAGGGCATCCCATACAAGATACTGCACGGATATTTATCACTGAATCCTTTATTTTATCAAATGAATTCATATGATGACAATTTGTGCTGTTTTGCAGGTTGTGCTGGGAAACTATGTCACGTGTAGTTTTACAGTGTTCGTGCATTTAATTACTGAGTCGAGATTTTAGATTACGAATGGATGAGACTGGTTTGCAAGAAGTTTTGTATACCAGACAACGTTATCATGTTTGGAGTACATCAATATTGCCCAAACGAGGTCTGAATCAATCTGTTAGTGTTCTGCCTAGCATATTTTATTTATAGGTGTAGGTTCCATTCGATTTTCCCGGATATAACCAGGTCACGGGCTGAAGCCAGCCAACGGGCCTAATTTTGCTCACGCTTGACTTAGCCTATATCCCCATCAGAGCATAATTACATTCCGTACCTAAGCATATAACCCTACTTCGATCACCCTAATATAAACACTATCATAACATCGATATTTTTATGGTTTTCATCTGTATCAGGACAGATTTTGGTTCTGTTTATCAAACTAGATAAAATTTGGATGTGTGTGAGTGTGTGAATAAAGACGAATAATCAAACGTGTTTATTGCGTTCTTTTAAAGTCTATCGGTATATTTTTGTAACATTGTATTGTTTCGCTTTCTTTTGCTTCTAAATTAAAAACAAAAACCATTACAAAATTACTTGATTTTGCGATAGCCATGGTTTGATGTTCGTCTAAAAAATGTGATCGATTTGAGATAAGTCAATAAATGCCTAATCGTGTTATGGAAGACAACGTATCGACGTGTAAAAACGGAGAATAAGTAGGACGGTGGGCGCCGCGTATATGCATGGAAACGGCTAAGTAACTTTATCTGTAAGAAATATTCAATCGGGATTACAAACAATGATTTGGAGGTAATGGTTTGTTGTCATATTAAACAAAGGAAAGTGAATCAAAGCTAAATCATTTATTTCGAATGTTTATGTGCGAAGAATCATCTGGCAAACTGTATGATTTCGTTTCTAAACACGAGTCTTTCATATTAGAATTCAAACACATTCTACAGTTTAATAGATTTGTTGATCTATGTTGAAAAATATTTATCTGTGATAGATAAAATGTAAGATTTGCTTTCCTTTTTATCTTGTAAACTTTAATTTTTAATATTACTGTTATTTTTTTGAAAGAAATACTTGTTTGATGACCGTGTACTTTAAATACTTTAAATAATTTGGGTTGCATATCTGTTTACTGAGATAACCCCTTAATTATCCGGAAACGAGTTGTTAACAGATATTATGTTGTTTCTATTAGTTTCTAAGGCAGTATTTTTATCCAAGATACAAAAAGTATTCACTTTTTTTAAAATATGAAAAATGATGTATCATTTTTTTTCTATTTCTTTTCTGATAAATACTACAAAATGAAACAGAATAATCTTTTTATATCTTTATTGCGAAATGTTTCCGATTTATTTCAAGGATTAGCTCATGCACCATGGTAATTGAGGCAATTTGAAAACATCTTGATTTGTTAAGCTAATTTGCATGAGATCAATTCCATTTTGAGTTCTTTTCTCCATACGTGCCAAAAAAGGTTCTTCTCTCACAACAAGCAATTGATTAATATTTCAGTTTAAACTGCATTTTAGAAGATGGCAAGTTTTCCGATTGCCATTTCAATTTAGGACTAATTAAAGATGACAACTGGTTTCTATGCTCTCTTTTAAATCCTTCAAGTAGGAAATATTGACACACGTTCGAAACCAGCCTTGAATACCCGACTGTTCAAAAATTATAAGAGCCACGCGACCATGTGAATAATTGACTAGTTCAAGACCAGTGTCAATTACCGTATAGTTACATTTTAAGCAAGTATGGCGAGATATGTATTCTTTTGAAAATCTGCACCACTTAGCTTATACGTAAGGTTTTAAAATAAGAAAGTAATTAGTTACTTCTGATAACACAGACTCTAGTAATTAGTTACTTCTGATAACACAGACTCTGGTAACTAGTTACTTCTGATAACACAGACTCTAGTAATTAGTTACTTCTAATAACACAGACTCTGGTAACTAGTTACTTCTGATAACACAGACTCTAGTACTTAGTTACTTCTGATAACACAGACTCTGGTAAGTGTTACTTGTAATATTCTAATGTTTCGGTTTGTGTCCAAAAACAGATAGACTTATGCATTGAATATACGGTATCTCAAAGGAAATTGCAAAGCACTCTTCAAACATTGGTAAATGAATGATAAAACCAATTTGTTTCTTTTTCACTCTGCACTCTACAAGCTAGTTGTCTCTAGCAAGGGAGAAAAATGTCCTTTGTCTATAACAGCTTCGGAGGTAACGTTTAAACGTTGGCGAAATATCGTTGGCTGTATTAAGTTTAATATTTCGATACTTCTGCGAGCGAACTCCCTCACTACCGCATGGCGTCGAGTTTTAGTACGGTTCAACGCAGTCAGGTAATACCAGTTTATTATGATTTGCCGTCTTTACTCTTTACACGGCCTGTACTTACAGATCAAGTCTCCAATCTGCAAGTGCCCAGTTTCAATCAGCTCCATAAACGCAAACTACAAACGATACTATAAACAAGCGCACCTTCAAAACTCTAAAAGCGAAGTGTTCAACTTAAGTGCGACAGAGGCATAATTTATGCTCAATCCGAATCGATAGTAAGAATTCTAATGTTCATTGATAGTCTCTGATCATGTATCAGTCAAGTCTGACCTCTATTTGGAAAAACAGGTTTGGTGATTTATTTGCCTGTCTAGTTGTACATTGCTAAATCTGAAGAACCTTCCAGCAAATGGCACGACGTCTTGCTCAAAACACCAATATAGTATTATAAGAGCAGATACGGTAAGGTCTATTCCCTGTCCAAGAGAATACCTCATTGAATTTTAGTCACCACCGCAACGATTAGATCCACCGAATGTGTCCTAGACCAATATGAAGTACAATGAAGTGGCAATTATAGCTTACTTCACATTTCGTTATCTTATTGACAAAGTCAAGAGCTCTCAGGAAAAGTCGTTTCCTTTGAAAATAGCAAGCGCGTTGGAACGATTGTTTCTAAGCACCTTCTCCTTTCTTTCGAACATTTTAAGTACCTTTGTTATTGCTTTCAGTGTCTTTCTTATCGTGGAAATTACTTAGTCTTTTTTCGCCATTTTTTAATGGATTCATGACAAGATTATACTTAAAAATGAGGAGAAGTATTATGTTGCTTTCGAGGCGTGGGGTGGGTGATTTGCAAGGGTTTTTATTTCACATAAAATGTGTAAGGAAACGTTCTGCTCAAAACCACTTACGTCCACATGCAGGGGTGGGCTAATGGTTTTGATATGTCGTTACAGAGCAAAAGCAGCATCCTACATAAAGGGTTTGGATTATACATGTCTTTAGATTATGAGTAACAGAAAAGAGTGAAAAGCATCTATCATTGTAAAATTCAACAAATAATTTATTTCCCTAGAATATAAAGTGAAAATGTGAAAACAAAGAACTTACGGTATTGCGAATTAAATCCCAAATAATCATAGAATTACAGACAAAAGTCCTAATAATTAAAGTTCTGAATAAACTTTAGTGAAAATTTAAATTAAATTCAACACTGGAAGTGTTGATAAGCATGTGATGGCCCATGTGGTGGTGATTTGCCAATAGTCTTTTGTGTGATCACAAGAATACAATCCAAGAACATATCCTTAATTGAAATTTCACTATAAATTCAAGTCTCCGTTTCCAAGAATGTTTTTTTTGAAGAGCACTTTGTACTTCCAGCAAATAAATAAAATTCCAAGCCAAACGAACTACTGTCAGCTAATTTCCTGATCAACGTCATTCTCCAGAGTTTTTTTTTTTGCCATTGCTCTGGTTACTGCACAAGCAGGATACACATCAGGGATTTCACTGTCAATGTTTTGATCAAAATATGGTTTTTCAGTTATTAATAGACTATCCGCGACCTTAACTCCAGCTAAGTCATTGCCTAGTAATAAACGAATACCTGTTATAGGTAAAGAAGTCATTGCTCCGACAGTTATGGGCCAGTGACTAAGTCTGATGCGAAACTGACACTACCAAGAGAAACATTAACAAAGCCACACTCTACTCTCTGAATAATAACACTTTCACTAGAAGAAGACTTCCCAGACAAAAGCAAATTACCTGATAGCAAACTACTCTGAGAAGTTCTTGTACCCCTTAATATTTTAATAGGAACACGCTTGGCAGAATCACCAATCAGTGATATAGAACCTGAATGACTGGTTCTTAATTCTTCAAAATAGAAACAGACTGGGGTTTGTTTGACCCAATAATGGTATTACTTACAATACCAGACTATGACTTTGACCACTTTGAAATAAGATATTTGGAATAGCTTTGTCTTTATTATGTTGCTTATGTTTCATCCTGAGCAATTAGAAATGTCATGCCCTTTATTTTAAAATAAGTGCAAATAGGAGGAGATTTAAGAGATTTATGTTGCTTACCTTTCAGCATATAGTGCATTTAGAAAAGATATAGGATTTCTGATCAGTCTTATCAGATGTTTGATTTCTAAAAGTTGTGCCGATTGAAATTTGGAAGTTCTCGTAGACACTGAGACCATTTTTGACCCACAAAACACTGTGAGACAAACAAACTGACAAATGAAACTTTGTGAGTCTAGGAATAATCATTAACTGTGCTAGTAGCATTTTCCAAAGTTTACACATTTTTCCTCATCAAGATAGGTCTTGACATTACTATGGATGGAACTCTTCAATTAATATGAGCAGTATGAGGTCATCGTAATCTTTATGAACTTTCTTGGCTGAGCACCACCTATTAAATAGATGTTATTTTTCCCTTGTGAATTCGACACGAGCTTTTCCAATTTCGTTTCTACGATTCCTATACCTTTGTCGATATGCCTGCGATATCAACTCATAACGCTTCAATATAGTTTCCATAACCACATCATAATCAGCACTCCATTTTACCGAGAGTAAAATGTAGATATATAGAATCTATGTTGGGGTTTGGACCAAGACAAGGAAATCCCAGTCAAGGGGTTACATTATTTGTCTCCCCACGAGGCTTGACGAGTGGGGATACATATAATGTAACCCCGCGACTGGGATTTCCTTGTCTCGGTCCAAATCCCAACGTAGATTCTTTTTCTCACCCAATATTATCCTTTAAAGTAAGAAAGAATACCATTACTTGTGCAGTATAGTTTAAGCGCCAATGTTTACATGCAGTGCATTAATACAAATATGTTAATGAGGACTGTGGCGTGACGTGTCATCCGAAGTACACAGTTTTTATGCGTGAGTCAAAACAAAATAACAACATTAAACGTTGCATAGTTTTTAGGTATTATCACATTTAATATATGGATGTTATATGAAATTAACAATAAATACTTAATATTTATTACAAGAAAATGTTTCATTTTTATTAGTTCCAATTTAGAAAATTAAATTGTACATAATGAAACTGTACTCGGCCCACAGCTCTGTTGTAGTGTAAATACATGTAGCATGAGTGTCCGTGCTTGGGTTATTCGCGGGTAATTAGAGATCCGTGTCACTATCACTATCTTTAGAGGAGGTGAAACTGTTTGTGACATACTTGTGTTGTAATTAATATTGATTGTAAAAGTACTTCCTTGTATAAAAGACCCTCCAAATACGGACCCCAGCTGATAACCATGTGCTAAACTTTCAAGTTCACTGATTCGTTGAAAATTTATTTTTCTCTCTTGGAAATATGGCAAGTGCTACAGTGAAATTTGCTTACGGATTAATGTGTTGACGGATAAATGATTCCTTCTGGTTGGTAAGTGCATTATTTGTCATTCAATATTTTAGGTATATTTTTTTATTCAGCTGGGGCGCAATGGAGATGCTTAACAAAAATACAATAAAGCATGTTTGACATAACACATTTCTGGCTGTTACTAAGTTTTCTGTAGTTGTTAACAGCGTTGGAAGAATATGAAGTGTATAGGTCTATAGGCTATGTGCATAGATCAGTGTTTTCTGTTATAGTGCATTTCGCACAGCATTGAGAATTTTATCCTGTCTGTAGCACAGTCAATTTTCAGATCAGCGTCATTAAATGTAGCTAACAGTATATAATTTGTTTCACACGAAGTATTTAAAACTAGTTAGGTAGCTTTAGCTACATTTAATGACGCTGACCTGAAAATGTACTGAGTCAGACTTGCAGATAGGATAAAACTGATTATGCTGTGTGGAACGAACTATCGTAATATCAAAAAGCTCAACATCGTTTGCGTGCATGTGTCTGTCTCTCTCGAAATGTTTTGTATGGTATTTTCTCAAAATGGAGAGTCCTTAAGTTACTATGTTGTTTTGTTATATATTTGTTTGTTTGTTGTTGTTGTTGTTGTTGTCGTCGTCGTTGTTGTTTGATTTTAGAACAACTACGTCGGGCATAGCAGAAGACAACAAAGGTTTATTTTTTAAAAGTAGTCCCTAGCGCGTGGACACCTAGACCGAGACAACCGGACTGAGATAACCAGACTGAGATAAGAAAAGTAAGGTTAGCAAAACAGCTAGATTTCTCTGTCGCATGGGTGAGAAACCACGAGCTCTGCCAATAAGTACACTTTGCATAACAAATTACAATGCTGTCTTAGCCATTTGAGTTTTAGTAATTTGCTCAAGTGAAAAAAGTATTCATCTACTTCTTTTCCTGAAAAGGGGGTAATAACCTAATATATCTGTTAGCATCGAAACCTAAACTTACGTATAAAGAGGGATGTGTACTCTGCCTGCCAGTTCTTATTATTTTAATCTATATTGAATTTCCATTTTTTCTCTTGGCATCGGTATCTGCATTTGTATCTCTCTCTCTCTCTCTCTCTCTCTCTCTCTCTCTCTCTCTCTCTCTCTCTCTCTCTCTCTCTCTCTCTCTCTCTCTCTCCATTTGCTTTACCTCTTTTTTCCCCCACTCTCTCTGCATCTGCATTTGACTCTCCTCTTTCTCTCTATGAATTTGCATTTCTTTATCTTCTCTCCAGTTGTTTGCAGTTGTTTCTTCTCTCCATTTCCCACATTGCTTTTGTATATCTCTCTCATTTTTCTTTATTCCTTGATTCTAAATTTGCATTTTTATCTTTTCTTTCTGAAGCTGAAACGTTCTTCATTCCAATTTCATATGGGCTTTTCAAAGCTGTAAGTCCTTTAATCTCCAATCAAAACCAGATACCAGAGACAAACCCAAATCACAGATATTTAAACTTTCCTTTCCCACCAAATACTAAATCAAAATATTCTTTATTTTGTCTGGTTTTTAGGGATTTTTCGGTTCAGAAAGATTAAAACGCTAGGCTAGCTCAAGCATCACCTCTTTTCTCATAAACTCTAAGCATGCCTGGGTAGGATTTAAAACAATATTCTCTACATTATATTATATTGTGAATGCTTGCTGGTCTTAGTAAAGATTCCTCAAATGTTTGAAATAAAAATCTTTACCAGGGACAATAAAATTCTGAAGTAAAGTCAATTTAAATATTAAAGAGAATTTTTATGTTTTAAGGAAGTTTAGCTCTCGGATAAGCCCCCCCCCCCCCCGTTCTGTTACAACTCTACGTCTTACATTAAGTAACAAAAAGAATGTGAAACAAAAAATTAAAAGTAAAATCAACAAAACAATTTATTTCTCTAAAATACAAAATGAAAATTAGTAGACATTTACGATATTATGAATTAAATCCCATATAACCTTAAATATCCTATCAGAAGTCCAAAATATATGATATTCCGAATGAATTCAAATAGTCTTGAATGTCTTGATGCACCAAAATGATGCAATCCGAAATGTCTTTGTATGAGCTCACAATAATTCCAAAACAAAACACTAAATCGAAGGTTAATAAGCACTTGGTAATTCCAATGAATAATTCAAATAAATAATTCTTCAGGAATCACAACACAAGTACAAAGGATTCCCATATACGGATCTCAAAACAGTAATGAATTATTTATTTATCAGATCCATATTTAGATGCATTTTCACTTGACTTAGAGCGCAATATAATGTGTAGATTTCCGACCGGGAAACCTAGTCTAACTGTAAACAAGACAGACCTTGAACTCTTCCTACGTAAACAAGTCTGTTGGTAGATTATTATGAACTAAAACGTACTGTCATCTTGTTATTTGCAACTTACAATCATGGATAAAAGTTTGTCATGTATACTTCCTGTTTACAAAAAAATATTATCTTAAAGTACAATCTAAAATAATGGACAAACGTTAAGTGCACATTATAGATATACATAACAACTGGTAGATATCTTCACAGTCAATATTATCAATATAATTAAATAGTACATTTGTTTTATGAAACGGTCTTTGCAATCAATACCAGTCTGTAGATGAATGGAGTGCTTGTATGTTGGATCATAAGCTGCATTTACCTAAATAGCCTTCTCTAAACTTTTCAGAGGAGAACTTTTTCTGCCCTGCAATGTAGATGTAAATATACATTTAGGTCAGTATGTAAACGTTTACTACTTAAATATAGAAAGGCACTCCATAAATCGTAATCTATTAATCAATCAGTGTAAATATTCACTAAGAAGAATATAGCTTATTATTTCTTCATGTATATTTATTTACTCATTCACATGCTTGTTATTTGATAATAGTATATGTATTATGTAATTTGGCACAGTTGCCTACAATAGAATAGTTCAGTAAAGGCATAAATAGACAACACTGTAGTGAGTTACATTCCATTACGTAAGTATAGTCAGTAGTAATGAGGAATTGATGATCCTGTCTCAGAGACCACCCCGGCCCTCCCAAAACGTTGTATGTTAACATTTTTGTCAGCAGTCTTTGTTAGCTCAAAAATAATGACTTTACATGATAACACATTTTCTGACAAAAAATGTTAACGTACAACGCTTTGGGGCCGAGGTGTCTCTGAGACAGGATACATCAATCCTCGTTACTACTATGTACTTATTAATCAAAATGTTATATTAAACGAATGAAATATATATAATGTCTTATTATAAACCAATCAGACATGTTGGATTTGATCTAACAAATAGATTTTGTAAAAGATTTAATTCGATCAAAGCAGCGTCAGGTTATACTGGAATAAAATCTAATATAATAAGCGATTGCATTAAAAATGTAGGCTATCATATATCGCCGAAATATGGGTCGGTTTGGTTATTCGCAACTGAAAATGATATGAGAATAGCGGGTTGGGCAGATGATGTGATGACATTTATCAATAACATGGTTGATATATTATTTGATAATGATATTTCTAAAGCCATATGTAAACAAGGTTCCACTATCCAGGATCCCCTACCCCTTCAAAACTTTCTATAGTAACATTTTGTTAAAAATATTTTCACTTACCTCTGTTTACGTATAATCCTATAACAGAAATGACAACGAATAAAATTTTAACTGTGTTTTATATATAATTATTTTGGGGAAATCTATTTTCAGTAGGCGTTTTAAGAAAAAACCATTGGAAATTCCTTATCTTTGATTTGGAGTGGGCGTTATATTTTAGGAAAATCTATTGCAAATGACCTGATTTTGGCGTTATATTCTAAAAAATCCATTGGAAATTCCTTATCTTTGACCTTGATTTGGAGTGGGCGTTATATTTTAGGAAAATCTATTGCAAAATGACCTGATTTTAGCGTTATATTCTAAAAAATCCATTGGAAATCCCCTATATTTAACCTGATTTTGACGTCATTTTAGGTAATTCCCCGTCTTTAACCTTGATTTAGTTATTATGGGAATTTTGTATGAGCCTATGACAGTATAGAAATTCCGTTTGGATACTATAAAAGCAGTTGAAATTTTCCTTTGTGATCATATCTACTACAGGATTACGTTGACGACGAAGGTAAGTGAATGTTGCTAAGTGACATTAATATAATCGATAAGTTTATAGATTCGCATGCTATATAATGTCGTCTAAAAATAACTCGAAACTAAGTACATGTCTTGTTTTGAGTTAGAATAATATATAGTTACGTTTTCAACTGCAATTGTGATAGAACTTGGGTCTGTCTGTCCGTTTGTATGTTATGCATAACATTAACTTAGCACAACAAACACGACTAACTGTTTGTCACTAGCTATGCTTGACAGAGTTGTCTCGCTTAATCATCTGATTGTCATAGCCAAAAATACAGTGTGAAAGCAACGTTAAAATCTAAATCACACACATATGCTATGTTTGATTACTACAAAACTTAGCTGGAACAGAATTAAAACATAGATGTAGTTACATTTCTAATCCTATGAAAAGTATGTCCACATTCGCTATTAAGTATAACATGTTTTCATAATTATATAACAAGAATTTAATTCTGCCAGATACCTTACGGCGACTTTCGAATAGCTCTTTCATTGCTAATTTGCTTAGAAGATATTTGCTACCTTTTGCAAAAACTTTTGACCTGTCCAAGTCTATGATGATTTTTTTATACTGACCTTGGCTTATTGGATCGTGTAAATTTTCATATTTTGATGAAAGCGCATCTCTCAGATTTTCGAGATACGGAAAATACTCGCTATCGTCTGTTCTAATAAGAGAAAGTTTGATTCTGTCAAGTTTACTAAAACAAATACCTGAAATTTCATCATTAAATTCAAATGATAATTGTTGGTTATTTACCATTATCTTTTTTATTTTGCTATTAACTCCATCGGCTAATGTTAAATTTTCAAACATTATTTCTGATGTTTAGACAATATTACTTAAATAATGTCCAAGCGAGAGAGTATTAAGTCCGTCTTTGCAATACCTTTTATCATCGAAATTACTTAGTCCACGTTTTATAATTGTATTCGTTTCAAGCTTATGATAATTAGTCCTAATTACATTGGTTTTAATAAAACTGACGCTATTGTTAAGAGCAGCTTTGAAATCCTCAAAATTCATCATCTTTTTCACATATCCGCGAGGGATACCTTTAGCTTTCTTTGTCAGTTTATTGTCATCTAATATGACAGCGTACATTTTGATTCTTAGTCAAACAAACTCTCTCACAGGTACAAACATAAACTCATCTTTCATTTTTCCAATAACTTTCTTGTTAGAATTATCATGAAATTCACTACAAGTTGGATAATCTGATAAATCGAACAAATCTTTATTATCGTAAATATCCTGATAGACATTATCACATTTTATATTATATACTAACGAGTCAGTATCAGTAAATAGCAACTCCGAATCTGGCCACATTTTTTTGGTAAAATTATAATGAAAATCGTACATCAGCCACTTTGATATATCAAGTACAGCTGCACCAACATAGATTGGCTTATTTAACTTTAAATTTGTCTTTCGTCGTTGTATTGCGGCAAGATTTCCATTAAATATTTTCATACTAACAAAACCATCGCCGCTAACTAATTTATTTCTGCGATTGATATCATTAACGATCTCAATCGAAACTCTCCGGCGTATATTTTCCATAGTCTTACCAAATACTGAGTTGTTCATTAACTTGAAAAAGTTTTTCTCAAATTCGGTTTTAGCTACGGCACGACGTTTCGTATTTAAGTCAATATAATCTGCTATCCACCGCGACTGATTAAACTTTAACACACGATGGACTTTTCTCAGAATTAGTCCAGCATCTACTTCTTGCTTTAGATTTTTGTAATGCATGACGTAATTTCTTTTATCTAACAAATTTGGAACTAGCTTGTTAACGATAGAACATTTTGCCGTTGTCATTGCTCGTTGTTCAGGCGATAATAAACTGTAATCAATTATCATCGACTCTGCGCAAAACGGATAGTCGTTATGTAGATCATGTAACGAACTGGGATAGTCTAGATCAACTTCAACAAAGTATGAAATATCTTTCGGAAGATTTTTTCAGTTTCTTTGAGAAATTGGTTTGGAGTTATCCAATGAAACCCACCGCAAGGCATTGGCTGTGACATGGCCCACCCATACAAATTCACACAATCGAGATAAATAATGTAACTCGACGGACGATTTTTATCATAACTTTTCAAATATTTATTATTAGCCGCTGCATATTTTTTTGTTATGACGCTAATTCCGCCTCTGATGCCTTTTTCAATAAAGTTAAACATATCGACATCTGTTAAGAGATCTAATTCTATTTTGCTAGTTTTTAGTAGAGCGTCCCAAGACAGCCCCGGAGCAGAATAATACCAACAGGGGTCTAATCCGTAATTTGCATGACTAACCTGACGAAAATTTTCGAAAACATCTGCTAGCAATAATACATCAGCTTTTAGATATAAATCGTGATAATCGCCAAATGTTTTACAAGCAAATTTATTCCATATATCTTGTGCATATTTATACTCGTCGTCGCTGATGTTTTCATTTTTGAGTTGCGAGTAAAATTTATCTTTGTCAGGTAGAGAAGTTTCATTAAATCTGCTCCAATCGTCAAGGTACTCATAAGGAAAGATACCTTTTTTTGTCAGATCGACATAGTTTTCACCGAAGCAGCTGCGCAGATTATTGAAATTACTGCAGCCTTTAACGAGCTCGTCTAATGATGCTGCCATAAATTGCATGCTGTCGATAAAGCGTAATTTGCCGAGGGTCACCGACATATACTTTTCAAAATTATTTGGAATACATTTTATCACGTTATTTAGTTTTAGTTTAGCTTTAATGTTTTTATCACCAAAAGCTTCTACAATTATGTGACTGTCATAGCCACGAAAGTTATGTAAAACTACGGGAATAAAATCTGGAGCATGAAATTTCAAATTGCAACTGTTATGAGCTGCTCCGCGATATTGGCCGGTCAAATGACAGTGATCTCGCACCTTGGAGTCCCCCAGCAACTGTTCGCAAATATGACAATTAACTGCCTCATCAAAGTCGAGTTGTTGTTTAGACGTTATTCTGATCGGAGCTGTTCTAAGTAATCTGTTAGAAATTGTATTAACTTCGTCTATTAAATTTTTTAGTAACCACACGGCAGGATTTTCACCTCTATATAACCTTATCGGAGACGAAAATTTATCGCTGGCGCAACAAACTACTTTATAAGCTACACCGCAGGGAATATGCTGTTGTATTTTTCTGGTACTTGATTTGTTCGGATTATTTTCTGCTCCAGCCACGGGAACAAGTAGACACTCGAAATCGGCGTAAATAACAAAAGGACTACTTAGTTTATGATTATAATTTTTAAATTTTAATATTTTTTCTTTTTCGCTAGGCATAGTTATTTTTTGAACGTTAACGCAGTATTTGAGATGCTCTTGCAGTCTTTCATTGTTAGTAAAGCCGTGCAGACATCTATAACAGAAGTATTTTTTGTTTTTGTTTTTACTGTACTGTTCGCCAACTAATCCGTTAAAGTTTTTTATCCAACAGTAATGTCCCTGAAAAAATAATAAATTTATTGTCTTTTGCGAAGCATTTTCTGAGATATATCTAGGGTAAACATTTTCTCGTTCGTCTAGTCCGAAAACATTTACTGAGATACCGTTTTGTTTTTCAAACTTTGGTATATGATTTTCTGCTACTGGAAAGTTGATGCCATCAAAATTGAGTTCGTCTTTGTGCGGAAAATACTTGTTGACGCGATCGGAATTTTGTTCTTTGGGAAACATTGCGGAAAGAATAGACCACTGGAAACATTTGTCGTCATTGTTTTTGACATTTATACAACACTTTTTGTTTTTAATTTTTTGAGGAAGATCGACGTACAAATTAGTAATATTGTTTATTTAATTGAAATTTTTTAATTTTTTTAATTAGATATATAAAAAACCCTATAGTATAATGACAGAAATCTTGAGATATCTATCAATGACAGTGGAAGAGCAAGAGATGTATCATGTACATCCGAAGTATAACTTATATGCTGGAAATGCATTAGGTTCTGTTATCAATATAGCAACTAAAAGAGCTATTGGCGTACCAACACCAGCTGGAATATTAATTTCAGTAAAGGGCGATAATGCAGAAAGAACTGAAATGCTCAGAAAAGATTTTATTTATACTTTGTTTTGCAGTGATATTCCAGGAGGACAGCGAGTATATCGAGCAAATGGCACAGTTGCTGATGATAATATTGAAAATTTAGGATTACAAGATGAATTTCAACCCCATCCAATCTTTGACCTATACGAAGCAAATGATAAGGGAATTATTCGTCATATAAAAACAAAAAAGGTTGTTGGAAGTTTGCAGAACAGTGGATATCTTGGTGTTAATGTACGTGAAACAAAAACTAATTTTGTTTATTATCAATCTCATCGTTTTGTGTTTGAAGCTTTTAACGGACTAATACCTAATGGTTTAGTTGTTGATCATAAAAATGGTAATAAAACAGATAATTTTTTGGAAAACCTAGATTTAGCAACGGCAAAAGAAAACACAAGACGTGGAACTGGTGGTAGTAATAATTTTAAAAATCCTGCTAAACAAATAATTTCAATTAATCTTGAAACTGGAGAGGAAATAAAATTTAAATCAATATCATCTGCAGCAAAATATCATAAAATTCATTCGAGTGCAATAAAATTTGTCGCCGACGGTAAAACAAGATCAGCAACTTCTATGATAACATTTGATAGATTTAGTTTTAGATACGATAATTAATAATATTTTCTATATCGTTTTTGGTAAGACAATTATGACCAAATTCCATTATGTCATCGCGATTTAATCGTATTGTCATCATCGCATTTGTATTAAGTTTTATTTTATCCGCTGCTGTTAACAA
>JAECUM010017646.1:0-37071 GCA_016617855.1 Megalonaias nervosa
AAAAGCACAAATAAGATACAAGATGTACAGACCTTAACCAGTTCATTTACTGATTTATAATTTCAAACCTGATTATGCCCAGTGGGGCCATAACACCATTATTGTCTGCACGTTTCATTCCAAATGGAAGTTTTCAGTGTAAAAGACGGCCATGCTCACCAGTCATTTCAAGTTCCTGGACAAGTCCATTTTCAGCAAAGGGGTGTTATGGAATACTACACATGTATATACATAGGAGGAAAATACTATGTTGTCTGCTTCTGATATTTACAATGTCAAATCAAGCAAAGGAAAAGAATGACAACTGCAAATTTGCCTTTCCTGTGGATTTAACAAGTAGTGTAATTTCTATCTTCATGTGTGCAAAGATATATAACTAAACTCTCATCATGGTAATTTACAGAATTATCCGACAGTTACCAAATAGGGATGAAGTATGTCACAATGTTGTCTGAGGAAAAGAGATTCGCCCATAGTGTTAGTCCTACCACGTATGACCCATAAGGGATGATGGGTCTTACTGCCTAACTAACGGCTCTGTGTAGCATGTTTTGATGTCGACTAACAGTGTAACAAAAGTCAAATTTTCAGGAATATCACACACAACTGGCAACTAATAACGACGCTTTTCTACAAAGTAAAGTTATAATGTTTTTGTCAGACTTTACTTATCCTGATGTCTTTTCTCTAATAAATTCAAATTCTCACAAAAGAAATGGACCTGTTTTCAAGTTTCGTTGGCCTACATTTCAGTTGGCTGGAAAGCGATGAAAGCTGGGAATGTCGAAATCGGGTTAGGTTGAAATATTATTCTTTAATGAAACAAATAAAAAATATATTATACCTATTGGAACTATAAGCAACATTTCGTTTTGTTCAAGAAACATATCCTCCACATGACCTACCTGAACATACTTCGGCATACCTCGACCAACATCGCATTGCAACAAATTCAAATGTATGTAAACGGAACATGAAAATGCGTCCATTTGCTAGTGTCATATTTTGATTCCACTAGGATAAAGACAGCACAGTAAGTATATTAATTACACACAAATTAGTGGAAGAGTGTCGATATAGGCTGCCAAGTGTGTGAGATATTCCTGAAACTTTGACTACTCGTTCCGTTGTCAACAACATTGGAACACGCTATGCAAGGCTGTTATTTGGGTTGTAAGATGTAGCACTTAAACAAACACAACATGTGCTATGTCTTACATTGTAGGACTAACATAGTGTATGCAATATGGTGCCGTGTTAGTATGAAAGTCTGTTAAGCATGAAAGGCGTGGAGGATGCTAGTGTTAGGACCACTCTGGTCACAGTCAGGTTAGAAATTATAAAGCAATGAATGAATTGACTAAGTTCTGTGCACTTTTTATCACATTAAAAATTTCCGTTATTTAAATCGTTTGCGGGTTCAAACAAAGGAGGTATATTCCGATTTTAGTTTAATTTTGAATGCACCTGTACTGTACCAGACTGGCCATTTATTTTTATGGGGCTAAATTATTATTTCCGACTGTGGTATTTTTTATTATTTCATTCATCATTAGTTTTTTTCAAAGTAAAGTAAGTAGTTAATGATGCTGCGTCAAAATAGGGTAGCGTCAAAATTGGTGTGGGAAGATATATTTGACGGAAGCCTCCCACTGGCTCTACTGGACCGCTTGGAATTAGAGCTTAACATGATCTATAATCACAGTGATTTCAGTGGATATCCATGCAGACAGTGGTATCAATTAGAGGATCCGCACGATGACAATTCCGATATCCATACGGATTAGGGAAACCCCGTCGTGGCAACAGCCGGCGAGGCAACATCCAAAACAAAAGAGAAACCACCACCAGTTTGAATTATTTAAAATTCTGCACTGTATTAAATCTGACCAGTGCTCCTAAATCTGAGCTATACTGAGAGTGTGCGCTACAAGCCTCTCATGTAGGAAATGTTAATGTACCTCTGTAGTTTCTGTTCGAAGAATTCTGAACAATCGCGGCCCAAACAATAACTTCATGATGGTCGCCATCTTGTTACCGCAGTTTTGACTGGTATCCAACAAAAGTAGGACGTCTTCACTATGCTTCCGTCAATGAGCGGAACCTATTTGATACCCGATCGAACTGCAAACTAGATGGGACTCATACATGCAACTGCATAAGATATGCGACCCATCATGTACATATCTGTAGGAAAGGCAATCCAACTAGGTCCGTGGGCTCAGTTACAAATCTATGTACAAGTAATAACAAAAAACATCTCCATTACATCTCGGCTTTGTATATTGCGAGTTTGGTTGGTTCCAATAGTACAGAAAGAACAGAAAAAACGAACGGAGCAGCAAGATTCAGTTTAGTTCGAGTTCTCTTCATGAAGAATATTTTTCACTTTGATAAATTGACTGACGTGAGTAATGAAATAAATTGGCTGAGTTATTCCAATAAAATCGTAATACATTTGTAACGGGATTAATTAACGATGACAGGAGATCTAGGCCCATAACGGAGTCGGCCCAGAACAAAGTCGGCCCATTACAGATTCGGCACACACAAATTGAATTAAGAAATTTACCCATAACATACTCGGCCCATTACAGAGTCGGCCCACAACAAAGTCGGCCCTCTTACCCTTGATCTTGTATGACTTCGTTAAACAATGTGGGACCACATTTTGCTTTGTTTGTAATCTTATATGGCTTGGTGAAACAATATCAGTTTTGGATCCAATTATATATTGTGTGTGCTCTTGTATGGCTTTGTAACACCTGTTGCTTTTGAACAAGAAATGTTTAAACAAAACATGAAAAGTCTGAAGTATGTAATGTTTAGTAGGAGTGAAGATCTAAGTAGCCACACGAGGATACATAATAATAATAATAATAATAATAATAATAATGAGGACTTTGTATAGCGCCTAATCTTTAGAAGCTCTAAGCGCTTTACAACATTTGACAACACTTAAAAAACATATATAATGATATGATTACAAAAATAAAAACAAACGCCACGAAAGTAGAAACAGAAAATATGCTGTAAATATTTAAGGCAAGGATACATCATTAGGTCTTTAAGTCTGTTCTTGCAGTTGAAATAGGTGAGTTTTAAGAGCGCTCTTGAATGAGATCACTGTGTCTTTGTGTCTAAGTGCAGTGGGCAATTCGTTCCACGTTGCTGGGCCCTGATATGCAAAAGAGCGTTGTCCATATGATTTCATCTTCATAGTGGGAATAATGAGAATACGAGTGTCAGAAGAGGAGCGTAAGCATCTTGCAGGTGTGTACACATGGGTGAGGTCAGATAGGTATGTTGGACTGGAGCCCGTAAGTGAAACGTGGAACAGAGAACAAATTTTGTTTTTAATTCTGGATCGTATGGATAGCCAGTGTAGGGTACAGAGCAGGGGAGAGGCGTGCTCTGATCGTGGTACTCTAAGGATGATTCGAGCAGCTGTATTTTGAACTTTTTGAAGTTTCTGAAGTAGATATTGAGACGAACCAGACAGAATTGAGTTACAATAGTCCAGTCTTGAAAGTACTAAGGAACACACAAGTGTTTTAGTGGCATCAACTGAAAGATACTTGCGAATGGAGCTGATTCGTCTCAGCTCAAGATATGCAGCCTTGCATATGTTCATGACATGTTGGTGCAACGAGAGAGTACTGTCGAGAGTGACACCGAGGTTTCGTACTGACTGTGTGAATTTAATGTTGGTGTTGCTGATATTTATTGTCTGAGATAAAGGATGTGAATGAGAAAGTCTTTGTGTTGTAATCAGGATGGCTTCAGTTTTATCATCATTCATCTGCAGCTTGTTACATGTCATCCATGATTTCACATCAGAAATGCACCTCTCTACGCCTTGGATGGTAGCTTCAACTTCAGCTGGATGGCTAGATTTGTATATTTGGGTGTCATCAGCATACAATTGGTGAGACACTGGATGATGATCTATGACACTTGAGAGTGGCTGAGTGTATAGAATGAAGAGAACAGGTCCAAGAACAGACCCCTGTGGAACACCACAGCATAGATCAACTGGGCTGGAGTGTTTTCCATTTGCGGACACAATTTGTGTCCTGTTGACCAAGTAGGACTTGAACCATAGCAAGGCCGTATCATGAATGCCAAATACATGCTGGAGACGGTGAAGTAATATATCATGGTCTATAGTGTCAAATGCTGCAGACATGTCAAGGAGAGTGAGGACTGTAATCTTTCCGCCATCCAAAGCAGAGAGAAGGTCATTGACTACTTTCAGAAGAGTAGTTTCAGTACTGTGGCAAGGGCGATATGCAGACTGTACATTGCTAAAAAGACTGTTTGAATTCAGATGAGATACAAGTTGGGATAGAACAACTTTTCTAAGATTTTTGACATGAATGGGAGATTAGAAACTGGGCGGTAGTTCTTTAAATCATTATGGTCGAGTGTTGGTTTCTTCAGCAGAGGCTTTACAATGGCAGTTTTGTAAAATGATGGGAATTCCCCAGTTGAGAGAGAGGTATTAATAACATCAGTTAGTGAAGGCAGTATTGGATCCAAGCACTCTAGCAGCAGTGACGTCGGGATCGGATCCACTTCACATGACTTTGGTGCACTCTTCATCACGATTGTACGTACTAAATCCATCGAGGACTGGAGAAAAACCATTTAAATGTGAAGCATGTAATAAAAGTTTTAGTGTCAGTGGAAATCGGAATCGGCACACGAGGATACATACTGGAGAAAAACCATTTAAATGTGAAGTTTGTAATAAATGTTTCCCTTTCAGTGCAGATCATTGTCATCACATGAAGATACATAAGTAGTATAAGGGGTCACTTTAGCCTCAAGAGGACCTTACTGTTAAAAATGGGTATATCCACTCTGGCGACAATAGGACTTTAACATGGGGAATACAGGGCCGGCACTTTGGCGACAATAGGATTTTAACATGGTAATACAGGGCCACTTTAGCGACAATGGGACCTTAATGTTAAAAATGAGTATATCAAAATTGGCGACAATGGGACTTTAACATGGGGAATACAGGGCCGGCACATTGGCGACAATGGGACTTTAACATGGGAATACAGGGCCATTTTAGCGACAATGGGACGTTAACGTTAAAATAGGGGGTTTGCACTTTGGCGACAATGGGAATTTAACATGGGAATGGCCCCTGGGGTCAATGGGAATTGAACATTGGTGACGTCATGGGGTTTATAGGGTCAAAACTATTTATAGGGTGAAATGCATTTATAGGGACAAAGGTTGACATGGACAAACACAGACATACAGAAACAAACAAATACACATCCAAACAAAGAAGACGGAAACACACAGAAAAGAGGACAGAGATGTTCCAAAGACTGCATCACGCACAAATAGAATAGAAACTCCAATAAGAAAAGTCTATTGTATGGGTACAAAACATTTATTCAAGTATATGCATGGGCACTCAGGCTTGTGCTATGGTCTAAAAATTATCAGTTTAATGCATAAACATTTGGACATTAAACAAACCTATTTACAAGTTATTTAGTTCTTGATTCTAGTAAACTACTTTTTAAAATTTAAAGTTCAAAAAAAAAAAAAAACCCCACTTCATATACAACGTATTTACATTTCATAAAAGAATGCCATTTTCTTTCACACTACATTAAATGTTAATTTTAAAGAAAAAGCTAAAACAAGGAACAAACGATCAAATATGACAAAGTTCATGTTTCTATATCCGTCACACACGTTGTTTAAAATCTGGTCAGCTACCACTTGTGTCCCAGCGTAGAGGCTTCCCATCACGTACTCCCTTTCATTCGAAAATCTGCTGTTATGTCCATCGTGCTAGGTACATTTCTCGGTAAGCAGATCAAGTGCATTCATTGTTTTCTTCCCATGGAGGTACTACGTATGCCGTATGAATGGTCACTTTTCCATCGGTGATGTCAAATTTTTCTCTCAGCATCTGCATGTCTTCAGTAGCCCTCAGAAGTTTGGAAGAAGTTAATTTTGCAGGTGTACTAAAAGTAGTAATAGGGGACGATTTGGCCCTCGTGAGCCCAAAGAAGGAAATTAACCCTGGGACGATTTGGCCCCACGATTTATAGGCCCAAAAGCACACTCTGTGACGATTTGGCCCTCATGAGCCCAAAGAAGGAAAATCAGCCTGGGACGATATGGGTCCACGATTTGATGGTACTGGATATTGGCAACAATGTGGCAAGGGACTGACCTGAATACACGCAGCTACCACTCTAGGGAGGGACAAATACAATAGAGAGACAGAGACATAGACAACACATAGATAACACATAGATAAGCAAAGTGAAAATAAATATCTTTTCGAGGCAGTGGAGTGGCCCTGAAAAGGGCCTTTGGGTTTATGCTTCTATTGTCTCCAGTTCTTCCACCAGCTTCTTAATTTTCCAATGATTCCTTTCTTCTTTTTCTTTTCTTCTTCTGGTATCCAGTCTAGATGTCCCATAGCTCTAAATTTTTGCTGTATTTTCATCCAGTTCTTATTCAGTCTGTCAAAGTCCTCTTTCTTTTTTGGGTTTTCCTTCTCCTTTCTCTCTTTTGTCCATATCTCTTTGATTTTCTTCACCTCTTCTCCCATTACCTTTTTCATAATCTCTTCTCCTTTCTTTAATCCGTCTAAGCCTTTTTTGACAGAAGGCCACTCGGTTAAATAGAATATGTCTTCCAAATAACATCTGACTTCTATAACAATATCAATCACTTGTTTCAAAGTTCCCACTCTTACATATTTAAGTTGTATAAAGCCTCTCAACTTCTCCGCTTCCTCCACTATCATCCCTTGTAAGTCAAAACTGGCTACTTTCAGTCTGGTCACCAAGTCTTGGCTGCCTGGGAACCTCCATACCTTTTCAAGCCTATCCAGTATGTATGATCCATCCATCATCCAATACCAACTGTCTTTTAATTGGTTAAACACTTCCATCTTGATAGGTGCTGACTAGTCAACGTGGGTAGCCAGACTCACTAGCGTTCCGCGTTATATACGTCAAGCACGGACGTGAACGAAAACATCCCTTACACTCACTTCACATATTATATACCAACGAACGAGAAAGCATAAAACACACACCTATATACTATCCTCTCCAACGAACGAGAAAGCATAAAACACACACCTATATACTATCCTCACCCAAGGAACGAGAAAGCATAAAACACACACCTATATACTATCCTCACCAACGGACGCGAATGTATAAAACACACACCTATTTACTATCCTCACCAACGGACGCGAATGCATAAAACACACACGTATTTACTATCCTCACCAACGGATGCGAATGCTTAAAACACACACCTATATATTATCCTCACCAACGAACGAGAAAGCATAAAACACACACCTATTTACTATCCTCACTACGAACGTGAATGCATAAAACACGCACCTATTTACTATCCTCACCAACGAACGAGAAAGCATAAAACACACACCTATATACTATCCTCACCAACGGACGCGAATGCATAAAACACACACCTATTTACTATCCTCACGAACGCACGCGAATGCATAAAACACAAACACATATACTGTCCTCACTAACGAACGAGAAAGCATAAAACACACATCTATTTTACTATCCACACTAACGTACGCGAATGCATAAAACATACCATACCTACTATCCACACCAACGAACGCGAATGCATAAAACACACACACATATACTACCCACACCAAAGAACGCGAAATCAAACACACACTCACACACACACACACACACACACAACAGTAAAGGAGTGTGTGTTTATAGTCACACTACTCTACATTCACACCATTTGGCAACTTGAATAGTCTCTTTTCTAGAGATTTGGTTAGCCCTGAGAAGGGCTGTTTTTTCTTGGAACTCCATTTACACCTGGCTAACGGTTGCACCTACCAGGTCTGGCCCCACATAGGCATCGCCGGCTCCAGTCCTGCTCCCAATTGATATTTGTTCTTGGGAGTGCAGAGGGAGATTGAGTGGCTTCACTATCCCAGTTTCAGTGTGACGGATAGTGAAGACTTGTTCCCTCTGTCTTCTCCTATGCCAGATCAGGGGATGATTTTGCTGAAGCTGCGGCTCCCACTCTTGCCGCTGTCTCTCCAACTCCTCCAAGGCCTTTTGCTCCCAGTTTCCTGTCTGGAGGACAGCGGCTCTTGGTACAGGTTGTGGCTGACGTTGTTGTTGTGGATGTGGTTGAGGAGGTCGTACTGGTTGTGCAGGTGTCCTCACCTCAGGTTTGACCTCATGAAGAGGTGAGGCAGGATCCCTCTTTTCTTTCTCTTTCTCTTCTTCCTTCTTTTCTCTCTCTTCTTCTTTTAACCTGGCTTCCTCCATAGCCAGCTCATCCAGGAGACGCCTGGCATGCTCCAGGTGCATCTGGAGTTCCAACAGTTTTTGTAGTCTGCTCATCTTCTTTTAAGTTGACTAGTCAACAATGGTAGCCAGACTGACGAGTGCTCTGCTTTATATTCCTGGAGCACGAACGTGATGGAAAACATCCCCTGGCACCAAAACTTACCATAACCAAAAACAAAACATCAAACGCGCGGACTTAAAAGAAGCACTCACGTTGACTTTTTTACTTTTTACTTACAAACACAGACATGCACGATTTGACAAGACAGAGAAAACAAAGGGTGGATTTTTTACTGACAAAAGAAACGAAGTGCTTATAGATACACTTCTATTTATTTTTTTAAAGACATAAACACATAAATTTGTTTTGGCAAATTGAATTAGTATCTCTTTTCTAGAGTATTGGGGTAGCCCTGAAAAGGGCTGTTTTTTCTTGTTGATGGGAAGTGATGGCAATCTTTTTTACTGTCTAAGATTGCGTCCCCGTCTGGCAGCAGGCTCTCCTATACGATACGGTCTGCTTCTGCGGAAAGAGAAGGAGAACTCTTTGGTGTCCACACGGCAGTCCACAAAACCTCTGTCTGGTTCTTGCTGCTCCTGTTGCTGCTGCTGTTGTTGTTGCTGTTCTCTCTGCTTCTGAAGTCTGTACTTCTCTGTCCATTCTTCTTGTTCTTTCTTGATTTCCTCTATAAAGACCTCTTCTATCAGGTCTTGGGCTATGGATAACATCCTGACATTCTCTATCTCTTCATGCTTCGGTATCAGATTTAGCCTGACACGATGTAAATTCACGTAAGCTTCGTTCAGCTTGGCTAGTCTGGAAGGCATGTTCATAGGTAGACGAGTCAACCATGGATGGCCAGACTGGAGACCAACCCGCTTTATATGGTTCAAACGCGGACGCGATAGAAAACATCCCTACTAGGTTTTAGTGTCGGAACGATATGATAGCGAATGTCATGGTGAGGGATAGAGAGAAGTCAAACAGCATATATTCACGGTGCTTTTTGAAACCAAACAACAGACACATTTTTTTTTTTCAAAACACAACATTTTTTATTCAACCAACAATCAACTACTAACCATTAACAAGTAACAATAACATCAAACAAATTATTTTTGACAAGCTTGACAACGTTGTGAAATCATGTGAGATTTCCACTGATGGAAGTCATGAGGCCATTGATGTACACTTCGTTTCCTAGCTAAAGACAAAAGATAGCCATAATGGTCACAAAACCATCGATCTACTATCTCATCGTTTCTAGAAGAGTGACGATCAAAATAAGTCACTAAATGTTCTAAAGGATATCCAAGACTGCGTTGATGAAGAAAATACACACAATATTGTCCACACGCCATGGAATCTGTGCCTTGTAATTTCACATTATTGAATCGTGTCGTCTGGGCATTTCTTCTCATAAAGTCAATGATGTCGTCTTCCAAAGTGGGTAATCCATACGAATCAAAATACTCCACACAGTCCTCTTGAGGGAAGTAGACGGCAACCCAGTGAGTTCCTGGAAGATGACTTCCGTCCGTGTTGATGACATAAACTTGATGGTCTTAAGGTTTGCGATGTGGTAGTTCATCTTTAGCGCACACGACAGGATTCCAAGAAGCAGTATCCGAACTATTGTTCAAAAGGTAATAAAGTTCCCAGGTATCCATTTTTTGTTGTGTTTTTTTTTTTTTTCCACAGGTAATGATAAGTCATCAATTAAATTCTGACTTTTTGTTTGAAACGATCTGTCAAGTAACCGTTTCTTCGCCTTGTCTCCGCACTCTGGGCTAAGAGAGATTCGATGCGATAGATCTCTAGAGTAGACAATGGTGGGCAGGAATGATCACGCAAGCCTTTATACCACTCATGCAACTCTGCTTCTTCCGAGATGAGACTCCAAGCGTCGTCCAGATACTTGTCCAATTTTTCTTCTTGACTCATCATCATATATTTATTGTGTTGTATTTGACTGGGATGATCGTTTTGACATCCATAACAATATTTCTTGGTCAATTCCGTAATTGTATCCGCCAGGTGTTTGGCAAAACAGGACACTAAATGTTGTTCTTGTTCTGGCCATCTGGATGTGACTACTACCTCGTCCTCTTTGTCTTGGTCTTGGGCGTCTGTTTTCACGCTATCCTCCCATTCCATGTCCAAAGTATCTCTACTGTTCAGTGAGGGATAGGAGTCTTCCATTGTTTCTAATAGTCTAGAATGACTTCTCTCAAACTGTTGATTTCAATGGTATTATCGAATTCGGCATATAAGATGACTTTGACCGTCTCGGTGAGAGCTTCTGCAAACTGAAGTTCCACACGCAGTTGACCGGATTTTATAGGGTGGAAATGTCCCTCGTCGCTGCCTTGGTCTGGAGTGAAATCAAAGGCCCACAAAGTGTAACCTCCTACATAATCTTCGCACGAAATACCGTGACTGGTGTTGGTTCCTAGTTGTCCGGTAGCTTCATACAGGGACAAGTACGATCTGAAGTAATTCTTCTGGGCAAAGTTAGGTTCGAAGGGTCTGGTACACAAGGTCTTGCCATCGCGACTGACTTCGATCTTGGACACTCTGTAGTGCTTAAACTGGAAAGGATTTTGATCGTGGGCTCCGTTGAGGGCTGCATTACTGACGATGTCAACGATTAAACGTTTGGGTAACTGTCCTTGGAAAAGTTGATCTTCGATCTTGGATCGGAGTCCAGCAGCAATGGTGAATGTTTTCACTTCTACACGTCGTATCGGATACTTTGGCGGTCGATCTGCTCAGTGTGTGACTGATGTCGTTTCTCGCTGTAGGTAACATTTCTACGCGACGCACGTAAAGTCTGGCTTCTTGGATGATGGTTTTGTACTCGTTGGCATGAGCCATCAAATGGAAAGCGACACTGCTGCGATTGAGTCTCAGGCGAATATCCACTCCGTTCAGCAAATACTTTTTCTTGCAACCACATGTCCAAATGCAAACGATCCATCAATTCTAAATTACGACCTTGCAGGATTTTCTTTCGACGGTCGTTAAAACCCACATTGTGAGGATTGTCATCGGCTGTCAGGGCTGTGTCGTTAAACGTGTCTTCACCTGCGGTGTCAGGTTTGCATACCACGCAAGCATCCAGATGAGTGTTCTTGGCCTCTTTTCCGTACGTCAAGAGATTTTCTAGGTACGCTCGGTAAGGGTAAGTATCCATACTGCTGCTGACCAGTTTGTTATTCAAGTACAAATCCTCTTCGCTGAACAAGGGATGCATGAAATTGTTGACGGGAGCTACTCTGGCATCGGCTTCCGGATTGGTGTTGTCGGTTTTGATCACTTTCAGTTTCAGATACAGGTACCTGCTATTCAGCTCGATGTAATCTTCGGGTTATCCTTTGATTTCAAACTCGATGGGAGCTGAATCCGTCAAAGAGGAGACAGGATGAAATTCGACCCATTGGGATTCTTGCATTGTCATCATGGTGGGTGGCATGCCAAACAGATCCAGTTCCTACTTGGAACAAGCGCAAGACTCTCGGTGCATCATTTTCTCTGATTTAATAATAAAAAACGTCTAACTCTCGGACAGTTTTTCTTTTCTTAGTCTTTCTAGCTCTAGGGGTGTGATGTCCTCTGAAGGGGTGTTTTCGTCGTCTTTTTATGCCTTGACCTTGCTGTGGCGTCAGGGGAGCAGGAATGTCTGACTCGGCATTGCCCAGGGCATTTATAGGAGTTTCTCGCCGGCCCAAAATGTCTTTGCCCGTTTGAAGCAAGACATTTTTCCTGCTCTCAAGAAAGCTTCTTTGGGGTTTTGTTTGTCAATGATGACATTTTGGAGAAATTCTTTACCTTGCGTCAACGCGGCATATTTCAAGGCGTGCAATCCCCGTGTCACCATCGGTTTCAAAACTGTACGAAAGGCTGATTTGAGCATATCACCTAAACCATGTCCTCGCTGTCGAGTGACTCCTCGGTACACAGGATACATGACTGACAAAAGGTTAGAGTAATCGTTTTCGAAAATGGAGTTTCACTGTGACTCTCCCTTTGGTGAATGAAATATTTTGTCCCAGATCCCCTTTTATAGTAATGTTGACAGTGTCGAAATACGACTTACTGAACGGCAAATAGTGAGGATGTACAAATTCGCGGTGAACGTGATAGGTGTTTCCACCTTCCTCGTCAGCAGCCGTGGCAGAATCCACTTTGAAAGGAATGACACGCAGTAACGGTACGGAGGTGTGTCCCACCACGTTGTACTCCGCTACATCGGAGTACACAAAAATCAAATTCAGTCCTTGGTTCATTTCTACAGGGAATCTAAAATATCTCGCAAAATCCGAGTTACTGGTCACGGCTGGCATTTCGCTTGCAATCTTGATTAACTTAGGGTCTCCACCCAAAATGTCATACAATCCAGGACAAAATGTAATGGCCAATACTTTGTCCTCTGAAAATTTGATGAGTAGGCGACGAGATATTTTGTGGTAATCGATCGTGACACTTTTTCTCGTTTTCTCCAAGACTTTACCAAACACGTTAATGAGCCTGTCAGCCATAGTGTTCGCCAAATGTTGACCACTAAAATAATAGCCTGAGGGAATTTTCAACCGATAAGTGGTTCGTTTAGTTTTGGGGTCTTGTGATTTCATAGAGTCAGCTACACTGATGCGTTCATCCAAGGCTTGTTGCACTTGCTCGTCATGAACTTCTACCGTAAAAGTTCGATGATGTTTTTGATTTGTGTAGGGTGAATTATTTCCACTAAACCCACTTCCCAATGGGCTTCGTGATCCAATTGTATGGCCTGAGGTAATCTGGCCGTGTAACAGCACAAAGTGTTATTGGGAAACATCTCCATGGAACTGTCACTGGGTAACGTTAAGTAAAATTAGTTGTTCATAATTCCAGAGTTCTAGTGTCCGAGGGGTCACTGGAAGTCGGAGGAGTGTCTAAAAGAGGATGGTTAGGGTGACTGTTGGATAGGGGACTAACGTTGGACACAAGGCTCCCGTTGTTGTTTCCGTTAGAGGAATATTTCAGAGACGGATTGGGAAGAAGGTAACCAATGCAACTGCTAAGTAAAATAGTCCACAATTGTTTGTCTCCTTGTTGCAAACTCAAATTGGCAATGGCAGCACCGATGACACGATACACCACAAAGATTTGGCAGAAAAAGACGATTTGCGTTTTAGGCACACGTTCTCCACACCACACCCACAAGGGTTGCTTTTGTAGATCTTGCAGAGAAGAACTGGGGGAAGGAGTGGTCACTGCAGTAGCTGAGGCTGTGTTGAAAGGCATGATGGTCACTTCTTTTATGGTCGATGAGTTGCGAAGCGTCGATCTAAGAGTCAAAACTGGGAGGATATCCTTTCCAACGCACTTTGACTTCTTTGACACATCGTTTTCCCACTTTTCGGGTTCTTCGATCGAGAATGCTTTCGATCTCGTACACGTCTTCTTTTTTGGTCAGACGTTGTAACTCGGGCAAGTAAAACGTTCCTTTTAACACTTCCCCGTTCATGTCTTCCAATTTATAGAGGGGAGGATGACGGCCACGCACACGTTCGGTGACACGAAACAATTCGGTAGTCCAGTTGGGTAAGTAACCTTTGTCGAAAGTGCGTTTGCTTTTGCCAGTGCGTACCCAATCTTCTGATGCCAACACTCCACCTTTCTTGGGGACAGTCACTGTCGGGGACGTACCAAACAGGCGCTCGAAGACGGTCACTTCGTTGTCGGGAGTCACTTTTTGGGGGCACGCCCAATGCTCCGATGGTAAGATTGATTGTACGATTGGACGAAGTGTGGCAAGACGTCGATGTCCTTGAGAGTGTGTTGATGCGTAAAATATTTCCACATACGTTCTTTCAAGGTGAGTTGAAAACGTTCCACGATGCTGGCTTTGGTTTCGGGATTCTCGGTGGTGAAAAAATGTATGTCACGTTTCTTCAATTCTTTTTGGAAAGCTTGGTTCAGAAATTCGGTGCCTTTGCCAGTTTGCCATCGAAGAGGGTGACGCCAACTTTGTTTCAACACCAGTTGGAGGGCTCGCACTAACTCACTGCTCGATTTGGAAGTCAATGGCACGACCCAAGCAAATTTGGAAAAGACGTCGATGACACAAAACAAAGATTTGTAACCACGATTGTAGGTGGCCAAATGAGAGACATCGGCTAAATTGGCTTGTCATTTATGATCGATGCCTTCCACTCGGGTGCGACTTCTGGAAAATTTTCGTCGAATGGGTTTGTGTAAGGTGTACGTGGCTTGCTCTTGTAACCAGCGTTGCACTTGAGGTAAACGAACACTTTTCAGTCGAGTTTTGTCAGCACGATACAATTTCTGAACTCCTCCGTAGCCTGCAGGATGGGGTGGATCGTAGTAAATGTTGGCTAACACCTTTCCATTCTTTTAATAAGTGATCCACTCTTCGCTGATGGTACTCTGAAGTGGTTTAGAAACGGTTTTACGTGTCCGATGTGCCACAGAAGTAGACGTCGAAGGTAGTTTTGGTCTTCTTTTCTTTTTTCACTTCTGCTTTCCCTTCTTTCTTTTTCACTTCTGTCGAAGGTGGAGTGAACATCATCTTTTTAACCCACGCTTTAAGTTCTTCTCGTTGCGGTGTAGGGGAAGGGGTCAACAAGGACGCTGTAATCTGACTAGGGATGGGAGCTGCTGACGGTGTTTGAAAGACTTCTCTTGCCTCTTCTTCCTCAGGCATCCGTGGGGCTGCCTCTGTCTTGACCACTGGGAGTGGTAGTGGTGGTGGTGAACTTTTCATTAGGGCCTTAAGATCTTTCAGAGTGGGTAGAGCTGTTTCGTCTAAAGCTTTCTGGTGAAAGAGTTGCAGTCGTTGCAACAACTGACCGTACCGTTACGATTTTTCCGTTTCTGACAAATCGCTGCGATCAATCAAGGATTGCAGTTCGTGTTGTAACTGGGACATCTCGGTCAAATGAGGATTGGGAGGTAAATGTGGGGTTCGTTGTTCTTGCCAACGATGGTATTCCATCCATCGTTTGTAAGGCACTAAAGCTAGTTTTCGTCCTTCCATTGGATTTCAAGGATCACGTCTGAGATCTTTTGACTCCAGAGGTCCCTTTTATCTTCTTGGATCTCTTTATCTTCATCCTCCCAGGATGTTTCCCAATAGTCCTTTCAGCAAGGGTCCTCCTATTGTTCCCATTACTCCTTTCAGTAAGGGTCCTCCTATTGTACCCATTACTCCTTTCAGTAACATGGGTAAAAAAGGCAAAATTCCTCAGCGTTGCACCAACATCTTTTTCTTTTGACCAATGGGTATTTTCTTTTGGACCATTTGGCGAAGAACGTGTCGATGTTTGGCTAAACATTCTTTCTGGTGTTTAGACAAAGGTATCTTGCCTTTCAAGACATTCAGACAACATTCGCACACGGTATCGATGACGTCTTTGGAGGCAGTTTGAATGAGTTTTTTTCGCATGGGTGGAGGAGCTTTGGACAGGACAGACAACATGTCCCAATGTTTGGCTAAACGAGGTGGCAGTCCTTTCCTTTTCTTTCCTTTGGGGGTAGAAGAGGAATGTCTTTTTTGGGGTGACATCTTTCTCGGTTGGTTCGTTGGTTCCGTGGCACACAGCAAAAAATACACTAACGTCGATGACTTGTCACACGGTCTTTTATCCTTTTTGGGGGACAATCGCTTCGTCATAAAGGTGACGATGTGTTTTCCAAACTCCCCAAAGAATCCTCCTCTTTGGTGGCTCCTCTTTTTCTTTGGACGAGTGTGCCTTTTCTGGGGGTGACGTCTATGTTTGACTAAGAGTTTTTTCGGATGACGAAACTGTCTTTTTCTTTTTCCTTTCTGGACAGAAGAACGACATTGAGGAGACATCTTTTGGTGCACAACATACACTGAAGTCTATGATTCGACATGCATCCTTCTATCTTTTTGGTTTGGTTTCTTTAGAAAGTTAGAGAACGCGTTCTCTAACTTTGCGGCGTGATTATCTATTAACTTATCCATATTAATGCAAAATCCTCCCCTTCGGTGGCTTCTCCTTTTATTCTTTGTACGAGTGTGTCTTTTCAGAGGGTGACGTCGATGTTCGGCTAAGCGTTTTTTAGGATGACCTGACTGTCTTTTTCGTTTTCCTTTTCCATTTTGGACCGAAGAAGGAACACAATGGTAACGGTGTGTACTTCTTGGAGGGGACATCTTTCTGGGTTGAGCAGCACAAAATCACTGATCTGTATTGTTTGCCTCAGGTCTTTTTTATACTGGAATGCGTCGCCACTGATTGTCTTTACGTCGTATCAACTTGATGACAGGCAACACAGGTCGTGGAGGAGTTCGCAACGGACTAAATCGGGACAGTTCTTGTTTGGACAAATCCAGTAAACTCTGTAACACACCCGTTCTCTCTTGGACTTTGATTTTGGGGGCAGGTACTTTGTGAGCAGCGGCCACTGCCGCTAAAGAGGAAGAGGGTGTCACCGCTGAAGGAGAAGTTTTTGGAGACACTCTCTTGCGGGTAGAAGCTGTTTTCTGTGGACTTTTTCTGAGGCTGTGACCTGGTCTTGACACCGTTGCTCTTTTTCTTTTTCTTCTGGGTACGTTTGGGCGTGGCTTTTTTCTTATGGACGACTTTGGGTGCATTAGGATCCCATTTTAAGAGAGAACGAATGATGACACCTCCTAGAGAACCGCTTCATCCAGGTTTCAAAATGATTTGCTTTTTGGTTTGAGTGTCAATGCGAGGATCGGCTAGTTGCGTCAAGGCGACTTTGTTTCTCACAAAAAAACGTTTGGTTTGATGTGGAATCTGAATGATGCCTTGCAGTAATTGACGTGCTGTCACCGTAAACCATCGTAGGACTTCTTTGAGACTAGCTTCTAAGACACGAGCACGTATTTGTGGATTTTATTCCCGACTGATACCGTACAAGGCACGAATCAATTTAATGGGAAGATGAGACTGAAGGGACGTCATGTTGACGATGTGTGAGACAGAGTCAAAATGACAAAGGTTTTTATAGACATTTTTGGTGATTGTGATTAAGTCGACGAAGGGGACATGTACACGACAGGACCTCCGTCTTGGCACCAGCGGTGAAACAGATGGGTACGAACTCGCAAATAATCGGGAGTGGTGGGTTTTAAATCCACGAGTAAATAAGCGTGTGGGGTTTGAGTGGCATCGTCGTACGCATTTGTCAGCCAAGGTGTCCCTAACTGTTTGGCTAAGACTTGTACTTGCGATTTATCTCTAGGGCTTTTAAACAACACCACGTAATGAGCATTGAGACTGATGGCACGATGGGCTTTACTTTGTTGAAACAAATTTTGGGTAATGTAAATGACACTGGCATTACGATGATGCCCTTTGCGCGTAAACCACAGTTTAATTTCTTCTTCGTCTTCTCCTAACATGTCGTCAAAAATAACCAAATGAGTTTGACTAGGGTCAGACACGATCCCGTCGTCTTCGCCATGAATGCCTTCCACAAACACGATGGAATCACCTTGACTTTCTCGCAGAAGGCTGTACGCCGATTGCCACTCTTTGTAACACCACACGATTCGTTGAGGTGGACGATCGATCAAATGATGTTTATGTTCGATCAAACGTTTGACAAATTCGGTTTTGCCTAAACCGCTAGGTCCGGCAATGAGGATGTTAAAGGGATGGCGAAGATACAAGGCCTCCCAATTAGCACGATTTACGTGTTCGTCAATGACTTTGACAGTGGAAGAAGAGGGAGCAGAGACAGTAGAGGTAGCCATAGTAGTGGAAGAAATGTCACTTTTGACACGAAGACAGACAAGACAAGAGTTTTTTTACTTTTTTTCAGGACACGTTTATTGTCATCTTTAATTCTGAACAACACGAAAGACAAAAATACATAAAAGCCAAATGGTTAAGTACATGAATAAAAGACACATCAAAACGATCATAGTGGAATATAAACAAGTCTCTGTACAACATTTGTGGTGATCAAGAGGTGAAATCGTAGGGGTAGTGTGGAATGTTCTTAGAGTCTCTACACTCCTTGGCACAGTCACACAAGAGTCCTCCCGGAATGGCCTTTCGGGGATGTCGATCACAGTCCTTTCCTGAAGAGAGTGGTTTTCCTCGGTCACGACTTCTTCTTCTTCTTCTGGCACTGTCACTAACACTGGTTTCAAAGTTACTTTTTTCACTGAACGTTTTAATTTTTTAGGATTACAAATCTTTGGCATAGTGTGCCACTTTTTTCGTCCATTCCTCAAATCCTCAACTTTTCCAGTCACGTACATCTTTCCAGTGAGGGTGCAAGTCACAAGCTACACACACTTCGTCGTACACATCTTCAGTGCCTAAAAGTTGATGAATCTTGTTTTCCCGTAGAGGTTGAGAAGTATCAAGATGAAAGCGCAATGCTTTGAGCAGAATGAGTCTTTCTTGTACATTTAAAGGGACCACTTTCATGCTTTTTGGAGTGGTATGTACTGTCCGTAAAGAATCCACAAGGAATCGGCTGGTAAACGAAATCCCAGAAAGCAAGTCACTAAAACACACACTACAATTCAATGGACACCGTTCTCGTAATAGACGATCGTAATCCTCTACCGTTTGAATAGTGTCATTGATTTCCTTCCACGGAATCTGTTGTATCACGAATGATAAAGGTCGTGGCATGGTAGTCCGTTTTTTTACCCTCTTTGGTGTCAGGTAATAAGTGTACTTTTTGAACAGCCTCGATTTTATTTTAGTACCACCGTACCAAAAAAATTTAGTCACTAACTCACACACCACACGTCGCACAGAAGTTTCCTCTTGAACTAGAAAGAATTGTTCTTGTAAAGGTTTGTTGTAATCCTCTAACTCGTCCGTTCTAATTCGGTGTATTAGGATCACCTTTTAAGTTGAATGAGTGGCATCCAAAAATTTATGAATTTCACGCGATTCATCAATGTCTGACCACTGGAACACTTTCATCAGAATCAGTCCTCTTACAGCATTTAGGTACCAGTGGTTCCAACATCGGTGACGTAACGGATGCAATGGTTCTTTGCGTTTCACTTGTATTTTGACGAACTCGCGGTAAATGCGTTCCCTCAGTTCCATAGGCAAACCACGAATGTTCTCTTGTAAAGTATCCATAACCATGTCAGTCAAACACTTCTCCTAGAGTGAAAGTAATGAACGTAGTGAGTAATTTCTGACCACTGCCATTCCAGGAAACGGTCAAGAATGTCAATAAAATCTTCAAATGTAAATGGTCTAAAGCGAAATAGTAGGAAGAACGCACCCTTGATCCAGAGAAATCGGACTTGTTTGTTGACTTTGGTCAATTTCCTCTTGTGAATTTCTCGACATAAAAGTTCTACAGTCACAAATTGAGATTTGGCTCTGGCAAGTCCCAGCCAAATGTCCTTGCAGATCTTCTCTTGCAATTCATTTGGTAATTTTTGAATATTATTTTCTACATGGGGTTTAAATACTTGTCTAGGGGTTGTCCAACGTTTGACTCCTAGCCACGTAGCTGGTTTCTTACACGACATGGTATACCCACTTCAGTGACGAGGTCCCACTAAAGGTAGGTAGTGACAATCTGGAGACCATCGAGCATGTTCCAGGTAAGCGCAATCTTTCTTCTCCCACTCGTGAAGTGACACACCGCAACTGAAGCACTTGACTTTATCACCTTCGCCGAAGTAGATAAATCCGGCTCTAGCTAATTCTTCGGGGGTAGGTCCTCCCAGATATTTTGGCCATTTTCCTCGGAAGGTTTGGATCCGACTTTCAAAGTCGCAGTATTCAGGCAAACGCACAGGGAACGAATATTCGTCTTTCACAAGTTCATTTGGATGAGGGTACGGTGAAATATGTAGGAGTTTGCTCAGTTTTACATGACATCCGTATGGTGGTAGCCGCATGGTTTCATAAGGATGACATCCACCATGAAAACCAGTAAAAAGAAAAGGTGTGCGATAACGAGTGGCATCACTTTCGCATCCATCAGGTTTGACACGCACAGCATCACTTTCCATGGTAGGTACAGTCGTAGCAAAATTTCCATGATGTGGTACTGAATCGCTAAGGTCATAGCGTACGGCATCCCTGCCATCACAAGGCACAGCATCGCACTCGAGCTTGCTCTTGCTTGAAACTTGCTGTTTGAAAGGATTCATCTTTCTCGCTTGGCAATGGTAGTCACAATGAACTATCGGTCTTGAACGTTGTCCTTTTTTATATGCTGGCCAATATCGTCGTGACCGTACGGTAGAGTGAAGTGATTGGGAAGCCGAACTCGCTTCTGGTACACGATTTGATAGACTTTTTCCAAGGGCCGGCTAACGATTTCGCGTGTGGGTAAACGTACAATCTTGTGCGGTTCGTGGGTGGTCACTTTAAAATTTCCATCCTGTCCAGACTGCAAGGCTTCCTTCAAGACGCCAAAGTTCACCAGTCGACTGGTGCGATAATTGAGAGTCAATCCTTTCACTTTACACTTCGTGTGTACTTCTCCTTGAGGGTTACGGTATTAGTAGCCGTAATTTTTGGGACCGCCACTTGCAAAACGTAGAATCTTGTTATCTGGATGCTCGTCCGTCCAGGCTCCTAAACGGTCTCCTTCGATGACAGGGTGAGGTTGACCCAGGCGATCGACGTAGATGCATCTATCCGTGTCAAAATACAGCACACGATCTCCTAACAGTTCTAAAGCTTCGTGCAGTTTTAAGCGAGCATGGGCTGTCACGTAAGCCGCAATGATGACATTTCCAAATTCGTCGGCTTCTACAAAGTTCAGTTTTTCTTCGTAATTGACCAAGATCAAGTCCTCACGAAGGACGTCCACGTGTTTCATGTATTTAGTTTTGTCGTGAATCATCTGGAAGTAGCGGAAAGGTTGTGTCAAATACTCCGTCTTGGGCAAACACGGTCGTTGTGCCATTTCGCCCCACAAGCAATTTAACATCACTTTGGCAAACGATCGCCTTCCTTCGTTTTTCTCGATGTGGTCTAAAGTGATGCCTTCCTGCTCCCAGTATTTGTCTTTGAATTTCTTTTGGTCTTCGGGAATGTGACACCAGGAAGGATAGCCACTGGCTTCTTGTTTCAGTTGCAAAAAGGCATTCACGTAGTCTGCAAAAATGCCTTTTTGAGTCTCGTCGCCCTTGTGGTACTGTTCTGTCTTGGGAAAGTGGTAAATTTCGTACACTTCTAACAGTTGGTATCCCAAATCCAGAGCTTTGAACAATTCCACGCTTACCCACGTTCGTGTCAAATCGCGTTCTTCCTGTGTGTGCTGACAAGGCTGGTCTTGGTTGCACGTTTCGGCACAAGTACGGACTGCCCTAAGAAACAACAGGAGGATGAGAGGGATTCCAAACAGGAAGAAGAAGAGTTACCGTCCCAAAAGGAAGAACCCAGACACGTTAAGAAAGAGAAAAAAGATAAGAAAAGAAGACGAGAAAAAGTGAGGAAGAAGAGGAGGAAAAATCTGTGAAAGTGAAGAAATTCAAAAAAAGGAGAGAGTGAAAAGACACAGAAGAAGTCTATGAACGTTTTAAAGTGTTGTGTTGTGTTGTGAATTGGATTGTACATTTGTACCATAATAGACCAGAAAGAAAAACGTGTCTCTTGGTTTTGATTTTTTAGAATAAGGACCGACACTCATGCACTCACACACTCACATCATGAGGCAAAAAAGGGATTTTGAGTTTCAATTGATTTTTGCAAAATGAATACTATCTCTTTTCGAAAGAAGTGGGTGGCCCTCAAAAGAACCGTTGGGTGTTTGTTTTCTTTTTGAAAAAACAAACTCAGGAACGAGAAGTAATCAGCTTTAACTGTCTTATCCCTTTGCCACGGCCAAGGCCTACTTCTGGACCTGCTCCTGTCGATGATTTGGTAGAAATCACTAATGTGGGTATCTCAGGCATAGTAGGTGTGTGAACAGGGTTGGACTGTTTGGCTCGGGACTCCTTAACATTGCCAAAATGTCTAAGAGTACCGTCACCGTTTGACTTTCACCGTCCTCCTTCTCTCTTAGACCTTGTTTCTTCTCTGCTTCTTCTTCTTCTTGTTCCTGTCGTTTCCCTCTTGCATCTTCGCTCTTCTTCTCGCTGTTGAAGGAGAAAGGCTTGTTCTGCTTCTTTCTGCTGTTGCAAAAATTTATCCAATTCTTCTTTCTGTCTGTTTAAAATCCTCGACGTGTGGTAAGGAAGGCGAAGGTGGTGAAGGTGCTGGTATCGGAACAAATTCTTGCGAAGAACAGAGAAAATTCACTAAATCCCAATTAAAATTGGTTTCTTCTGGAGGTAGGTCTGTGTTGGCTTTGGTAGCCGCTGCTATGTCATCACTTCACGTCTCCACGGCCGGTGCACCCCAATTCATCGTCTTCTTAGTTTCCGTCATGTTCTAACTCAGTTGCATGGATTCTCTGCGCAGAGACGTTAGCGCATCTATATAGGGGATGTGACGTCACAGACAGCTCTCTTCGGATTGGAAGACAGACTCCGCACTGTGACTGAATTTTGTAACGCGTGTTAGGATTGGTGAAAAAACTCAATTCGTTTCGATCCGCTCTTCCACTATAAATAGCCGCGGTTCACTTCATTCCCTTCACCTGTTCTCGTCACAAGACGTGGATTAACGCAGAATCGTCTATCCTCCTATCGTCGATGCTGTTCAACCTGGACTATCCCATGTATGTCAAATTATCATGGGTTATCACCCAGATCACTGAGACGGCCCTTTGGAAACGAATGATCTATGTGGAGAGAGAAGGCTGTCTGAAGAGAGTCTTAATCTACGGTCCAGAGGTCGGACGAAGTTTGAGGAAGAGAAGAAGATCCGTACGATGTCATCTATGTTAACGGAATGATGTTAACAAAAAACCACTCCATTGCCTCGAAAAGATTTAATCTCTCTTGCCTAAAATTTTTTTAGTCGATTTTATATTTTATGTGTGATAGATTTATATTCATAAATCTATTTATGTGTCATATGTCTATTCCTATGTCTATCCATTGATATGTCCCGCCAGTCCGGCCCCGCCTAGCGTTCTATCCAGTTCTATGTCCCGTCTTGCCAAGCTTTATTATTCGTATAGTTTATGAACTAGCTGAACTTACCCGCCACCCGCTACCCGTCACCCGCTACCCGCCAAGCGTTATTTTTCGTATAGTTTCACCCCGCTGAACTAGCTGAACTTACCCGCCACCCGCTTCTTTTTCCCCGTTGTCACTGTTTGCTGTTTGGCCCGACTGAGGTCAGCCACTTGCAACATTGTTGCCAATGTCCAGTACCGTGACGTCACCACCTGTTCCATTCCTTTTGTCCCTATACAAACCCAACCTTCTGTCTTGTCCCTATAGTGGCCCAGAGGGTCTTGTAATGGTAATTCCCATTGTCCCTATAAATTTTGTCCCCATAGTGGCCCAGGGGGGTTTTGTATGGACATTCCCATTGTCCCTATAGTGGTCCACCTTATTACTTCAAATGCCTTATTATTTTCCTTTTGGTCATTTACGTTTATCTGCAGGCTGAAGTGCTATACACACATCTCATGGAAGTTGTTCTGACGCATTTGTGGACATTCTTCATCTTGGATTCCGTTCATTATCGTTATATTCTTGTCCTTATACTTTCATCTGTTCAACATGCATTTTTTTGGTTTAGAAATTAGCTAATTTTGGTTTAATATCACTTGCCATTGATAGCGACAATTCAGTTATCAGCAACCATAGGCTAATATGATTAATGTTACATTTTGCATACAGATACTCCATCTATTCTCACAATATACTGATCAGATCGATTTCTCTCTAAAATTGTGGAGTGTTTGATACCATGAAATGCTATATTCATATCATTGCATACACCAAATGTGCTAGATAATGGTAAGAGGAATGATGTCACTAGTAGTTAAGAACTGTCTCTTTGAAAATCATCCATTACCAGTTTCAAAATCTCCACTGAGAGCTGCTCCGAAACTGTTGTATCTATACAGGTTGATCATCAAGGCGAGTAGCAACTAGTATGGACACGGTATCTGTTTTATTTCTGTTATGCGGACGGTATTCAATATATATTCCCTAACTGATTCATCGGTAGGATTATCTTCAGCACTGTTTCGTTACAATGTTTGCCATGAATAATATATTATGATTAAATAAGTCAGTAACTTTTTCATTCCTTTGCCATCCATCAAATTACAGTCAAGCATCAAATCTGTCAAGAGTTCTCTAGATTGCCGATTTAATGATTTCTTTCCCATATTTTCTAAGGCATAATTTGATAATTTGTAATTTGATCATTCTTGTACTGTCTCCTTTATTTCTGCTGTTATTTCTTCTGAATGTTCAATTATTTATTTCAACATCCTTTGGTTTCATTTGATTTGATCGGCCATATTTTCAACTGCTTTCCCCCCAAGATTCCTTACTTCTATTTCTCTTTACTTTTCTTACACTTTCTAATATCATTGAAACAATATTTGATCCTAAAATAGTTTAACAATATGTCTATTGTTGGTTATTTGCTTACTAAATTCTTTGTTCCATCAAGCAAGAAAAGACCCTATAATGCATCAAGTAAGTTTCCAAATATGGATCCTCTAGCAATTTTACTTTTGATAACGTGCATCATTTGCATATCTGAAATTATTATTCACTGATGTGATATTAAGCTTTAACAAATATCCGAACCGGGGTGTGATATTTTTTATTTGATATATTTTGTTGGTATTCAAAACAAATGGGAATGAAAACTCGACGTAAAAATGATTAATATTCCATAAGTCGCAGTTCGAATACCAATCTATAATTTATGACTACATTTAATTTCAAAAATAATGTTTTATATTCAGTTATATTCATTTTATCAATATTTAAATTTATTAGGTATATCTATAATTTCGTTACCAATACTTTTCTTTATAAGTATTAGCAATTTGTTTGCTTCCACATAGAATGATTGTACTAAGTCATTGTGATCATAATAATATCTGATAATACCAGAAGATACTGTTTTGATATTTTTTGTCATTTGTGATATTTATTCTTTACCTTTAATTAACAGGATATCCCTCGAAATCTGTCGGTTTTAAAGCTTTTAAAAGATTTACAACTATAACCCTTTTGGGAGTTAATGTGTATGACTTAAGTACCTCACCCCCCCCCCTTTCTCTCTCTCTCTCTCTCTCTCTCTCTCTCTCTCTGTATGTGTGTGTGTGTGTGTGTGTGATTTGGATTTTTAACGTAGCTTTAACAATTTTTCAGTCATATCGCTACGATGTCTGCAGTGTGGCAGTTTATAGTGATGTCTAGCACTGGCTCATCGTGCCGCAGACATGTAGCATGATGTCCTACCCAGTCACATTATCCTGACACCAGGCGACCAGTCCTAACACTAACCTCTTAATGCTGAGCGCCTAGCGAGGCAGCTGTTAGTACTATTTTTTTAAATAAGTCTTTGGTATGACTCGGCCGGGGTTCGAACCCGTGACCTCCCCCATCCGAGGCGGACGCACTAACCACTAGGCCACCGGAGCTGTAATCTGACTTTAATATGTTAGTCATATCCTACTCCTTCTCCTTGTTTAGCTTACATTTTCAAATTCCTCTTATTTTTGGGTGGTGGTGATGGTTGCTTTCTTGCTTTTATGTACTTCCATTTCTTCTCGTTAATTTGGGTAGAAGCATGATTTGAATTTGTTTTTGACCTGTAGCATCTGGTGCTTCATCTTCTGGTGGTTCCATTTCTGATGACTATGATTGACTTTTTGGCGGTTCGATTTGTTGTGATCTGACAAAGCAGATTTGCTTTTTCGTCTATCTTTTTGGTGGCAAGTGTGATTGCTGGATCGGAGTGTTTCTATTGCTCTTATAACATTCAGTGTGTTCTATTGAATAGAATCGTGTTTTTCCCAAATATATTTATTTAACGAAACCACTTTTATTATCTATTTCTTCTTTCTTAAAGATCACCCTTCTCCTTGTTGCGATCTACTTTACTTTTTAAAAGAATTGATTGTGACATAGACTTATCAAATACGAATGGTTTATTATTGTTTTATATATTTTAAAATCAGAATTGGTTATATTTGCAATACTATTTGGCCGTAACAATAATAGCTAAAGCACGAATAACTTCACTTTTATTTCTCGTAATGCATCATAATCCATTTGGAGTAGTTTTACATTTGTTTTTTCATGATATTATTTCTTGCAATTCATCATAATCCATTTAGAGTAGTAGCGATGCTGCTGTTAATTGCTCTTATTTTTCTTCTAATTGTTTAATTAACTTATCTTGTGTTAGACGTATCTCTTGTTGTTTCCCTAATTTACTAATAGGTTTTGATTTTGATACAGATTTGGCAAAACGTTCTTGAAACTTTTGTTTTCTTAAGTTTTCTTCTGATATTTGTTGCTTTAATATAAAATGGTCTAGCAACCATTTTTCAATGAATTTATTTTGTTTATTGGTTTAGTTTTGATCGTATCAATTCACACAGAGATCATTACGTTATATGATAATATATAATCTCAAATTAATGTAAAATAATTTTAAACAACAACTATATAGGTATAGTATATATAGAGACACAATAAAAACTAGGTATTGATTCCCTAACAAACCTTTGTCAGGATCAGGCATATTCTAGATAAAAATCTGATTTAATTGTCGATAAGGATATTTACTTCATCGAAATGATACATAGATTATACTTGAAATTTAGTGCCCACAAAGCTGGAACTTCCCGGGCTTATATCGAAAGACGGAATAGAGAAGTTGAATCGCAATCATGCATTTTGCTATCAAATAGAAATGCAGTAATTTTCGACAAACAAACAATATTGCAAAATAAAAAGGAATATTTTGCATGATGTCCCCAAGACTGTCATCTTCAAAGAGCACTTCAGGAGAATGATCATAGGGATACAGTATTCCTGAATTATTATTACACGTGTATTATGCCAGAACTCTTATGTACAAATACTTTTCGTGACAACAAGTACTTATGCTAATGACATCTGACAAATCAATTTTAATTTGTACGGTCAAATATTGTCTTTGTAGTGGAGATCGTGGACGGAGGATGATACTGAAAGAAAGCGAGAACTGTTCAAAGACGTTTCATCTTCACTGTAAAAATGAAACATGTGCCTAATGGAACATGACTATGTGTCGAATGTCAAAACCGAGTATTCTTGAAATACTTTTAGAAATGCGAAAGTTTATATTAACAATTGGCTCTTTTAACTGGAGCGATAAGCAAATGATTGATTCAGCCCATGAAAATTGAAAATCGTTATAATTTTCAACTTGTCCGTGTATCCATTTGTTTTTGCGTATGTTTATTGATGGATATGTTTGTTTATGAAAAAATAACAAAGATGGTTTAAATTTCAATGTTTTATTTGAAGACAAACAGGGAAAAGCCACGCGTTCGGTCTTGTGCGGTTAACAACAGAGTGTGATATATTAGGATATCCTTACGCACAAAATGAGACGTCTTAATAATTATGTGGGAAGAACAATGTTATTAGGTGTCGGTTTATGTGCCTAGGTAATCAAAACGGCAGATATGGAAGTGCATACGTTATGTGAGGTTACGTGAAAACAAGGGACTGAGAGAAGGAATAAGACAGGGCAAAGGCTGGCAAAGATACAAAATATTATACTAGAAGAATAAATACACAATTTGACATGATTGATTTGTCTGTGTGCTTATCTTTTTATAAAAATGTAATATATAATAATTAAGTCAATTAAAATAACGGTTTTACAGGGACAAAGACGTTTTAAATGTAGAATAATGGAAAATATTTACTGTTGATACAAAATTTACAGTATATGAATGGGAAGTGCGACTGTAATCAGATTCACTCGTGTCAACCCATGTTTACAATTACAAATAGTAGAACAGAGCGGACGTGCCATCGTAAAACTCAATTAACAATTAACAGAGGTAGGACAAGGACAGTTTCAAAATGTTGACTATGCAGTATATAATTTAAATAATCTGGGAATATGATTTTTCCACAATATCTCTATTGCAGAATAAATGACCATTGACAGAAACGCACAAACAATATAAAAAATGAAATGGTCATTGAACAAAACTATGAAATCCACATTACTGTAATATAAATCGTGGACAATAAGGCTGACAGAACATATAATGGGCCGAGTACGTAATGGGCCGAGATCGTTATGTGGACCGAGTATGTTATGGGCCGAGTACGTTATGGGCCGATTTGGGTAGGCCGAGTTCGTTATGGGCCGAGTTCGTTAATGGGCTGACTCTGCTATGGGTCGAGAAGTCCAGGATTCTTAATTAACAAGTACTTACAGCAGAAACACGCACGTACAAAAGAAAAACAATGAAAATTTGAAGGGATTGTGGTGGTAAAAGATTATTAACTTCAGCTCATGTGGAATATGTTAAAATGCAATAACAGATTTAAAGCAAAACAATATTATTATGAACTTTCGAGACGCCTTCCAAATCGCATTCAATTCAGGCGATTGTTAAAGGGCTACTCCTAATTAACGAAGTTGTCTTTTTATTTTTTATCCTTTTGTGCGTTTCCAACAGCAAGTTTGAACAGTCTAAGAGAAAATGCTTTGCGGTTTTGGTAGAAGTCTAGTATAAAAAATGTTTGTTAATCTTTCACCTTGAAATCATCATCAGTGAATGTAGTTTTATTTCCCTTAAATATGTATAATCTATTATTTATTAGTTCTGTAATAGTACATATTTTGGAGAAAGCAATATATATGGAATTCACAACTTTGATACTGGTAGACTTATCTAAAAAATTCTAAGATCATTTATAATCTTCATTATAAAGTCAATATTTCATGGATGATAAATTATACATATTTAAAGGGAAATAAAACTGTTTATCTATATTTCCTCACATGTTCTGCTGGTGCAGTTTTCAGTACATATATGTGTATCTTAATAATCCAGTGTTATGTATTTTTAATAAGTTATTTTTCTATGTTATTTATGCATTTAAGACTGTAGCTAGAACGTCTCCCGATGATTCGAGCCATGACGTTTACTATTTTATTTTTTTATAGTGTTAATCTCTTAGAAACCAAATGTATTGAATGATGTAGAATAATTTGAATTCAATGAAACTAAATCGTTCCCGGATTTTAAGTGTTGGTGTTATTTATTGTGCAATACTCATCATTGAAATTAATATGTTGGTCGGTATCTTTTATAATCGTTGGAGTATAATTTTTTCGTAATTTAAATCAACAAATTAGCGTTTCTACTCGCCTATGCGTCGAGTCCAACTGTGAACTTAACAGACCAATATCTGCAGTCGTAATATGCGCCTGCAGATATGGGCCTGTGCAGTTTGTTAGGAATAATGAGTAAAACAAACAACATAGACAGTGATCTGCAGGCGCATTATGCTACGGCAGATCAGGACTTTTGTTGTTTGCAGTGTGACCCTACTTATAAACGAGTACAGACAGACGGTAACAGTTTTGCTTTCTTCATAGTTCTTCAACACAGCTAGCTTTGACCACATGTTTGAAGTTTTTTACAGTCCGAACTTGAAATGGGCAATATATATATATATATATATATATATATATATATATATATATATATATATATATATATAGTGTCACGTTTGCTACGCCCCAGCTATTAAGTCATGTATAATTACCGCGGCCATGTGTTTGATGTCTAAACATTGCTGCGGGCTAGTGTTAATCTCTTACGCAAGGTTAAAGTGATCCGCCAGCTAGGACCCGGAATCTTGAATCGGCACAGGCGATAGATCCTGCCAACTGGACAAAGGCTTGCCGTATCACACCTACGTGGTAAGAGGTTAGGTTAGAATCAAAAAGAAGCCCGCGGGGTGAACGGGACGTGTTCTCATCCATCCCCACGTTGACAGACAGCGAGAGGGACATTGTCCGCTAAGTTTGATTGGATCGGGTCACAGCGACATCCAATCGGAATTGAGATAGAGGGTGTGATTACAATTTAGATTCGAATTATAACTTTCATAACTCGTAAGCAAAAATTTAGTTTCTCCTGGGAAGATGGCTGAGAAAAAAGGGTTACTCCAAGAAAGTCACTCATAATTTGGGGGTAAAAATTTAGAAGCAGATTCTGAGGAAAGACAAAGCTTCGAAAAGGTCAGTAAGTTGTTTGCTCCATTTTTGCAGAATATTACGGCATCATAATTGTAATTCTTTGTAGCATGTATACTTAATCACTGGGATCGTTTAGTATGCAGAATTACCTTGGCAGTGTTTCATTTACATGCGATTTGAGAAATGGGCTTGAGAATTCCTTAGAGAATTATGTAGATTTTTAGCTTGTGGTCAGAATTAATTTTATAATTCACTTTTAGGTTACTTCGTAGTAACCAGTGCATTTATTAATGCGTTATGTTAGAATGTACATATGCTTGAAATGTGAGTTTGAAAAATAGATGAAGTATGTAAGATTAGTTACTATGGACGTATGCATATATCACAGCATGGATATTTGAATATTTGTTTTCTTTGTATGAGTTGTAAGGTAAAGAAATGCGTCTGATTGTTGTGATATTGTTTAGTATAATGGGATTAAGAATATGTACTGATGTGACGCAATTTATTGATGTATGTATGAGAAGTAATTGAAACAGTGCTGTATTATGACGTTTGTTTTACCATACAAGAACATATGAGTATCTCGATGTGAATGAATGCGTGACCGAAGAAACTAAATAGCCGTTATCTGATGATAGGCTGTGTGCGGTGGGAGATTAGAGAGCTAAGGAAAAATATTGTACCGTCCTTGTATTTTCACAGGAAGCTTTTTAGGGGACACAGAACTTCCGGTTCAGTCGAGTCCCGAGTCTCCAAGAGGAGAGACGGAAGTGAGACTAGTCGACAGAAGTCTAGTCGGTGGATAGAAGGTGGAAGAGGAGGAAAAGGAGTCTGGAGGAGGAAGTGGAGGAGGAGAAAAAGGAATATAGAGAAGTCGAGGAGGAGGAGAAGTATAGAGAAGTCGAGGAAGAGGAGAAGAAATTTGGAGAAAGTCGGGGAGAAAGAGGAGAAGGAATTGAGAGAAACGGAGAGAGAAGAATACCACAGATGAGTAGAATACAAGGAAAGGTGGAAATCTATATCACACTACTAATCAAGCGATGCAATAGGCTATTCAAGGGTCGAGCGAATGGAGTGAAATTGGAAATTTGAAGCATTGGAAAGCTGGATATTATTTAACGAGTTTCATAAATTTAATATTAAATCATTACCCATTTGAGATTCTTTTTATCACATACTTTTATTTCAGTAGAAATTATTTACATAGAAAGAAGAACGAATAATTTCGTTCATTCTGACAGACGCTGTACCGTTCATTTGTTGTGCGTAAAATATAGTCCCAAACAAAGATGAAATAATCAAAGTATATTATACATTTTTGATAACTATAAATCAAAGAATAAGCGTCCACCCAAATAAACAGAACATTTTGCAAAAGACAAAACATTTGTCAACACAAAATGTCCACTGCGTGTGATGTCACATTGTTTGATACGGTGCACAGTACCGGTTTGAGTTGGCCACCACAATACAGTGACAGTGTTTACGTTGAAATTCCACAACTAAACATTACATTGTTGCAATATTTTTGTGAAAAGAAGATTACTGGATGCAGAAATACACATATTTACTATAATGTATTTGTGACCGGAAATTTGCAGTATTTGATTTGGAACATTAGATTGTACAGAAGACTAAAACAACTCTCTGAGCCGGACTTACATCACATATTTACCGCGTAAATATGCTGTGGTTGGAAAAAGTTATGTCAGTTGGGGAGACAGGTTCATGTCTACATTCTTCTGGGAACAAAGATGAGTTTACTTACTTCAGTAAGTTCACATTTAAACCGAGCTTGTATATAGAGTGGATTCCATGCTACAGATATACCGCCCATGCATACCCACCCCCACCCTCGTTATCATCTAAGCAATACCGCTAGTTTTACTTGTTGTTGTTGTTCTTGCTTGGGGGTTTTGCCATTTTTCATGTTATCATATGTTATACACGACATAACAAACCCCTGTGGGGATAAAATGGCAATATTTAAACAGACGAGACCATTGCTTCCCAATTCCCTTTCTCGAGTCGATTTAAAAAATGGCGGCCAAAAATATTCAATGAAAACAAAAATTTCCAGAAGGCGGGGTTAAAAAAGTTTTCCCACGATCGCAGCCAATCAGTAAAGAGAATACTGCACAATAATTACATGAGGTTATTTGGACCAATCAGAGTCACATAAAGTGATATGTTCACATGTATCATATCAAAAATATTAAACTACACATACTCTAGGCAAAGTGTTCCGACTATGAGATAATATGCTATACGTGGTAATTAATTCTAACTGACTGGAGTACCTATATTACAGTGTTGTAATTGCAATAGGTGAAAACAAAAACCACACAGGTGGCTGGCGCAAGCTTAATGTTGAAACAGAAGCAATGACCAGAAGGCAAAAAAAACCCCCAAAAATCATAACGAGTGACAAAAGTTTCTCAGATTACTGTTATTACCCGCTCTGGCACTTTACACTGTTTACCACATTATTACAGTGACAAGGTTAGTAACTTAGAAATACCACGTTCCAAACCTGTCCATGATGACACGCAGCCATAATATATGGCATATTTTATTCCTGATACATTTTCTATTCATGAAGCCATCGTTTACTCTTCTGCGCTGGACCAAACTGAAGTTACCGGTACCAATATGTAAGAATTGCAGAAATGTATCCCTTGCCACCATAACTAATACCCTTCGTCTTAGTAAAGTACGAAATCTCCATAAATTTCCCCACCACCACCCCATGATGTACTGCGGAAATCTGAAGCTTTGCTGAATTTTTTTACTTTTTTCCCGGGGGTGCGGGTGGGGTTTGCGGTTTCCAAACCCGCCGGTAGGTGAATAACGTCATTAACTAACCAATCAGGAGACAAATGTGTAACTAGCTATCGACATATGATACTGGTTAAAAAGGTTTATTGTGACAGGTTTGCAAAAGAGAGAATTCGAACTCCATAATTCTGAAAAATTAAATATGCCTTCTGTAATGTCGAATTTCGAAGAAGTACTGAATCTTCAAGTTGAATAAATTGTGCATTAAAATTGTATCATAGTCAAGCCAGAAATGTCTTTGAGAAAGATCACTTTGATATTTCCCTTATTTCATTTCTGAAACATAAAAGGACCTACGTTAAGGTTCAATAGAATTGACCGTAACGCTATCATGGGAAAGTACAGCAGATAACTGCATGAGAGAACTCCACGTCAAATAATTTATCTTCAAAGGAAAGCGGATTGCATCGTACTCTAGGCTGTCAAAATCTGACGAAAGACATGATTATTTTGGGGAAAATTTAGGAACAGTTGCTTTCGATTGGTCAGTTAAAATTAAGGCGTACACTTTAGAAGTTATGGGAGTTTAAATTTACCGACCTTAGTCAAAATGTTTTAGTCAGAAATCTTGCGTGAAACCTAAAAGAATAGTGTTTTCCCTCGTTAACAAGTAAAGAGGCCAGATAGCTGTCCTAAAAGGAAAGGACAGGCTATAGTGCTAGGACGCACGATTGTGAGGAAAAGAAACAGCATTAAGGGAACAGCTTTCTATATCCCTCCCCGAGAAACCGATGGGGACAGTCCAAGAGGGAAGTCCGCAAATAGAGACTTCGGAATAGAAAGGGTCAGAGGAAGAACCAAGCATACACGCTAGACGTGGAATGCACAAAGTCAATAGAGGAACGACGCCAGGTGATGCAAATCGGGCGTGGACATTGTACTCTTTCCACCACTCGTTACTATGATGAACGAACCCGTAAATTGAACACTCCTATTAAAGTCCATTAATGTAAATCTGTTGGATTGAAAATGCAATTTTAGTTTATGTATTAATTAATTAAAATTTATTTTATTTATTGTTTAAGGCGGCTCGTATTTGTTTATTTCTTCTCAATAGTTTCGCTCAGTTTTCTGTTAATGTTATATCTATCCACTCACACTGGGCAATAACATCGAGGTAGGTCATTCTCTTGATAACGATCGCCAAATCAATTAACAGAGGGGTAACCACACGACACCCCCTTTACAACATCTTTCTACGCAAGCAATCCCAATACATTTGAAGTGGAAAATTTGATAAATGATTATTGAAGTATTGCAAGTTTACAAATGCATTTTTAATTTTGTTTAAAAAGTGACTTTTACTTATACAGGACTGCCTTTTACCTGCATGATTTACCTTTTTTGAAAAAGGTTTTCTTGTCAAATTCTTCGGAGCAACAAATGTTGAATTACTCACTCGCGTTCTATAGTTAACTCTGTTTTTAAGTGAGCTACCACCCCCCAAAAAAACAGGAATAAAATGATTTCTTTATTGGATGCTCTGAGCTTCATTCTCCGTTTTGTGTCATTTTCCACACTATTAAAAAAACAATATATGTCCAATATTCATGAATATTTTGTCTGTCCGAAATTAAATTATTGGTTCAATAACCGGCATCTTTGGTGACAAATGGCTATTCGATTTGGCCAGGCCCTTTTTTTAATATTCGTCACTCTAATTATCCTGCCTTGTGATTCGCTTATTCTCAAGTTATTTGGCATTTCGACTTTTATATTTCTCTCTCTCTCTCTCTCTCTCTCTCTCTCTCTCTCTCTCTCTCTCTCTTTATATTTTTTTTCTTTTGTGGCGGAGATAAACGATGTTACATATCCAGAAATAGGACCAATATTTTTTCAGATCACACCCAACAATATCCTGGCTTGAAGCAAAGATAAAACTGAGAGATGGAAGACAAAATATCAAAATCAATACAATAGCCTAAAAATAGCATAATCAATTGCACAACACATTTTTATAGGGAGATGTAAATCAAGGTGTGAGAATTCCACAGTAGTCTGTAAACTAAACCAATGATATGGCGTAGTGTGTGTGTGTGTGCGCGCGCGCGCGCGCGCGTGTGTGTGTGTGTGTGTGTGTGTGTGTTTCCCTCCAATATGATACAATTGAAGGATAACGAACCAGGTCAACCAGGAGCTATAAATTTCGACATTTTTTTGTTGTCGGGAAACTCTGAAAACTGAACGTTAGCTAAATCCTCTCAAAGTAAAGCACCATATCAAATTTAGTTTCAGTCCATGAAGTCGTTCATTTACCATTTGCTTGTTGTTACTTTGAAAGTTAACCTTGAAAATATTCCATGAGAATTTTTTTCTTATATTACCTTAAGTGACTTGCGCGTATAAGCCGTTGCCTTTTATGCTAATATTCAAAAACATTTCTGAATTATTTAAATTGTTACGTATATGTAATTAAACTGCTTGTGTGTTAGTTTTAAAATTCTTTTTTATTTTATTTTTGTTTCATTACATTTTATTGTAATGATTATTGAAAGGATTCAAAATTCTTTTTCAGTAATTCGATATTTTCTTTTCTTTTATCTAAGACGTAAAACTTGTTATATGAGAATTATTTTTAGTTAACCTAGTTGGTCTTAGGTTGGGGTAGTTTGTAAACAGGCAGTTAAAATGATTGGTCAGTATCAGGGCCATACTTTCCTTGCGTGATCACCATGTGTAAACAACGTTTATATATTATTGGTTTATAAGTGGGGCTACACTGGCGTACGTGATAGATTTCTTGTAGTAAGAGACCACATGACCCATCTCGCGAGACTTGAAATGATGTTTTTGGGGTTTAAATACGCATTCTTAATATTCTTCTGTCAGAGTCGTTTTAACATCTTGAAGGAACAAGGTGTTATTTTTATTTGTTGCCAGATTGTTTGTTTTTTATCTGATTTTTGGATTTAATCATTTATTCTCCTGGAAACTCAACAAGTTGACTTTTTTTTATAAAAAATTCTGAAAGATATTCATGGAAATTTATTCTGTAATTATTCGGAAACAAAAACTGTGATTCAATTGAGGAATTGTTGACATTCGTACATTGGACCACATCTGACGCCATCGCCTTCCATATTTGTACGTCGTCGAGATTCGAACCTGGATTCTAATAGAACTATTTAGTGATAGGACTTGTGTTTTCATTCTTAGGATTATATTTTGGATTATATTCACAAACCGTAAGTCCTATTTACCAATTGTTTTACATTGTTTTCTAGGGAAATAAATTATCTTGTTAAAATATACAAAGCTTGTTGGACTTCACTCTTTTCTTCTGTTTCATTTGTACGAGCCTACACGTAACAAAATGGTTTGAGTTATTTATATTTGGTGCTAATCCGTCCTTTCACTAACATTGCAGTGTGTGATTAATTTGAGAGTCATTGAAAAGCGAAAACACTGTCAATTTCAAAAGTTCCTGAATTAATGATATTTTTAAATCAATCACAGGGACTTTTATTGAGAAAAGTTAATCCTTTTTTAATGAATATAAAGTATACACGAATTACAACTTAATGGAACATGTTTTCACAGTCATAACACCCATCGTCCCATTCAGATTACAAAATGGACCGCGTGACAGAGATCAAGTAATATTCGAGTTTTAATTCAAACGAATACAAAAATTTATATTCAACAATTTTTCAGAACAGTGGTACCGGGATTCAGAAAAAACTCAGTTTGATCAAGTCAGAATTAGAACCATTGGGTTTGGTATATACTTTTTCGGTACATTAATAATTATAAATCACAG